>CACRXP010001021.1:17600-63658 GCA_902702965.1 Spirometra erinaceieuropaei
AGCTGTACATTACTGAAGGCACACTTGTATAACAGCCGTTTCTTCAGGGTTAATGATAATGACCTCTTAACATATAGGACGTCCAGCTTCATTTGAAAATAGATAAAAGTAATTATTTTCATTATCTTACGCGCTGCTGAAACACAGTAGCAGTGAGAATTACTCTAAGAATTTTCTAAATAAACAGTATGTGTGCAAACTAATGAAATGTTAACCGACATCTCAAAATGCGTTTTCGTTTCGGAAAGATTACTTAAAAAATGTTTTAAAATTAATCATCCTGCAGCGTAATTCTATAATAATTCCGTTACACAGAGATGCCGGTTTTCGAACGAATGTCGTCCCGACGCATGTGGAAACCACACTCTACAAAAATGACTACTTAAGTAGGATACTTTTTTCTCGCCGGTTTTCGAAGCTGTTAAAGATTCAATTATATGGCATGAAAAAGAAGCATATAAATATTCCTTCTTTTACTGTCTTTGTAGACAATTACGTCGTCTGCCAAATTTACAATCAAATAAAGGGTATAATTGGGCTTAAAGAAGCTTCTATGTATGAGATTTTTAATATCGTGAAATGTCCAGTTATAAAATATCGTGTTTCTGTGTTTATTAATGCGGCTTGTAAAGTTAACAATATGCCTCAAATCAACTGTTAAATTATTTGAATCCATGTACTCTCCTCTTAATACCGTAGCGGAATGTAGGGTCTTTCGTATGCGGAAAATATACGGCTTGTAGTTTAAAAACCCTGAATGAAAATACAACGGCCGATCGGGTTAAAAATTACTGGAGAAAAGTTTCTGAGAATCGAATTATATTCTTCCTTCAAGTATAAAATTGACAGACGACGTAATTGTTTACCAAACCAGTAAAAGAAAGAACAGTTATATGCTTATTTTCCATGCCATATAATTGGATCTTTAACAGCATCAAAATCAGTGAGAAAAAAGACCCTACTTAAGTATTCATTTTTTATAGGGTGTGGTTTCTGCGTGCGCCGGAAAGACACTCGTTCGAAAATCGGTCTCTCTGGGTAACGACATTTTTATAGAATGATGCTGCGGGAGGATTCATTTTAAACCTGTTTTTAAGTAATATTTTCAAAGCGAAAACGAATTTCGGGATTTCGGTTAGCATTTCATTAGCCAGCGCACCTACTGTAAGAGACAAGAACGCGTTCGCTGCCTACGTGCAAATTAGCTATTTATATTAGTCGGCCGTCTGTAACTGCCACTCATTACTTTCTAGCGGCCATTCATTTAACTTTGTTAGAACATGGACGCCAAGTCTTCGAGATGGGCATCTATTTTGTGGAAGTTGCATGTTTGCTTCATTCGAACAATTAAACAATTTTCTGGAACCTTTAACCCCTCATTATAGAACACTGCTTATGTGTACATTTTGATTCCTCTCGTTATTTAAACACTGCCTATAGTAGTTGTTTTCTCGGGCTGCATGCCGAGACCATAGAGTCTTGTGTTCTTCTAGAGTTGCAGAAATCTGTCGGATTTTTTACACGTGACTTGTCATAAATTTCGTCGTGGCCTGCTCGGACTGCCATGATCTTCAGTCCAACAAAGCAACTTTTATCGTATTTTACATTTTAAAAATCCTTTTTGCGATGTTACATTGAACGGGACTTCAATAATGTGCCCCATTCGTTGACATTCTGAATGGTTTCATGCTAATTGCATTAAAAGCATTTTGTAAAACTTCATAACATCCGCTCTTAATTTTGACATTTTGGGATAGTACTGGAAAAAATATATCATACTCTGAAAGGAATAGCCTGATGGAAGCAAAACTCGATTCGGCAAGGCATGATTTGCCTGCATGTTTGCCAAAAATATTGTCGACCCATAAAGACCCAAAATGTGCGATACAGTGTCCATTAGGTTTAAACACAATGAAGCACCTAGAATAAAGACTATAGTCGTGGAGCGAGAAACCATATGACAGTTCAGTTCCCAAAACTTTATTTTCGATGTACGTTTCGGCTTATTTTCGGGCACAATGATTACGTTCACAACTGATGCTTCAATTTCGCTTAGAGTGGGTTTCTTGATCTAACGTGCTGGCAAGTCGAAGAGCGACGTTTTGTTTAATGGAAGTGAGTAAGTAAATAGTCCTTTGGGTGGTTTTTGGAAGTAGTTCTCTATGAACTGAACCCACAGAAAGCCATCAATGAGAACACTTCTGGTAGACCCACTGGCCAGGGAAGTGATTTGATCTTATGATCAGTGCAGTACATAATCGCAGGACTCTATATCCTATATATCTATATCCTGTATCGGCAATTCTATATCCTGTTTTAAAATGTGGTATTTGATTATCTAATTGCTTACATTTCGGAAATCAGTAAATTCTTTAACATTTGCAGATAGCCTCCGCTCCCGGCGGGTTGTTTACTGAAGAGGAAAGAACCTACAGTATTCGCCTTTATGATGCAGACCACGCAATAACCTTTGTAGACTTCTCGAATGTGTCAAGCTTCTTCGGATATTTAGTTCCTAGTGTATATCATATACGAGAGATGACTTTTTCATAGGCATGGAGCGAGTCTTCATCTGCAAGAATCAGCACGGCAATATATGCATGAGTGCTGTCAATACCTGATATTCGCCTGGTGAGAATACAATTTTATGTGGTAGTATCCTGCTTAAAGTGTGGACCAGACGAATATTCAAACATGCTTGTGAGGTTTACATTCAAGAATTTTATTCATTGTTATCATAGAATTTGTCCATCGTATCTATCTGAAATTAATACTTACATTGTGTACTAAAACCTCTATAACTTCTACTACTGCTTCTTTACTGATTCAGGTTCCATCAGGTGGCATCTTATCAGCAGCAGATTTGGCTACCTGAGAGTTTCATTAATGTACTCGGTGAAGTTTTGTGGAATGCGTCTTTTTAGACTGTAAGACAAATCTTCTCGCCACTTTTTTCAACAACCATTGCATGCCAAACACGGTTGCTGTCTTCTCCATAAAATATATTAATTGCGGAAACGGAAGATGAAAATAAAAGCAAGGGAACTGACAAGCAGAAAAATGACTGGATAAACGAAGTTATTTTATATGGGATTTTGGGAGTTAAAATGTAATAATTTTCTTACAAATTACTTTTTAATTTTGCAGATTGAGTTATAATATTTTGCATCAATAACTGGAAGTTATGAACAACCTTTTCATTATGCAACAGTTTTAGTACATTTTGACGACAATAGCATGCATAAAAAGGAAAATAGTTAAACAAAACAATTCAAGTTTAGATGGGTTTTCCATTGTTTCTACGTAAACATTTAGAATACTAAATTTTACTCTGTACGTGTTTCTAAATACGTCAAAAACTCAAGTTAATGAATGCCTAAAAATCTCTGGTTAAAAGTATTCCCTAGGGACTCGGAGAAGTTATTTAAGGCCGCTATATCGTAACAGGCCGCAAGTTTTATCTGCTTGTTAATCTATCTGCCAGCGGATGCCTTTGTCCAATCCGGAAAATACTTTATTAGCTTGAGCCGTCAAACTCCGTCATTACTTGACTCATCCTAAGAGCTATCCTTAAGAGGGCAAGTGGAAAAGTAAAAACACCCCGCCAGTATCTGCTGCCGTGCGTAGACCTCCTTCTTATGACCCGCTCCCGATTTTTGATCTTTTCCGATTTTAGTAAAAAATAAGGCAGATTTATCATTTTTTTAGTACGAAGCAAATCTATTAAACAGACTCAATAAAACAGCATTTAAGTCCCGTTTTCACCTTAGTTAATTTATAATGAAGGCTATTATACTGGAGAAGTGGTCTATGAAACAGGCCCTACTATCCTACTAAATTCTGCAGTCGTTTATTCAAAAAACACGGTCATAATAAAACAAAGATTTGCATAAACAAATCCGACTTAAACATGACTTTTCGGAACTATCTTCACGTATGCAAAGTGGCAAACTTACGACTTTAACAGACGTGTATTATTATTTTACATGTACTGGCTTTCATGTTGACAAAGCAAGCTCATCAGTATAAGATCAGTTTACTAACTGTGGTGAAAATGTGACACTCCCTTAAATGGATGGTTCTGAAAAGGACTGAAGGGATTCCGAGGTAAGCCAAGGGCAGAGCAATTACCGTATATAAGAAAGTTAATGCCACTCGCAGAAATGACTGGCATTTACTTGCCTTTACTTATCTAGTCCGTTGACTGCAAAATCTTAAGGAACACTTTCTAAAATTGCAGTTTGAATTATGATGCCCATTAAATAGGCGGGAATGATCCCCTAAGCAGGGCGAGCAAATTGGCACGTTCCGCCTGAATAATAAGGATGGACCTGTGCATAATTCCGGAAGGGGCAAAATATTCCCGTAGCCTGATTCCAACAGTAACCCAGATAAAAACTAAATCGTTGCCCTACTCTTGACCCTAGTCCTACAATAAACCTTAACTCTACAGTTAACACTGGTCGCTTACTTGGTCATAAACTTGATCCTGAGAGATTTTACCGCTAACTTCAAATCTATCCTTGAATCAAATACTTAACCGGGCTCTAACACTAAATCTTAGTCCAATGTCCATGAACTCTGGCTGAAAGCTACACAAATTACGGGCGATTTCCATTCCAATGTCCTTTTTAGAGGGCTACATACAGTAGACGTGCTAACTCATGAAATGTCAACCAAACTTTCGAAATGCGTTCTCGTTTCGAAGAGATAAATTAAATAGTGTTGTAAAACTAATCATGATGCAGCATAAATCTATAATGACCCAGTTACATCAGGGTGTCGGCTTTCGAAAGAACTTATGTTTCGCTGCATGCAGTATCTATACTGTGCAAAAATGACTACTTATGTAGTATGCAATTTTCTCATTGATTTTCGATGCCCTTGAAAATTCAATTATATTTCATTTAAAACATGCATAAAAATCTTAATCCTCTTACTTATTCGGTAGAAAATTACGTCTTTTTCCAATTTCATACTCAAATGAAGAGTATAATTCGGTTTTAAAAACCTTTTCTAATTCTCGAATAATTTTGAACTCGACCTGCTGTAAAACTTGCATTCAGGGTTTCAAAACTACAAGCTGAATATTTTCCGTGTACGGAAAACTATGCATTTTTTTACGGTGTTACAAGGAGACCATATGAGGTTCATAAAATTAAGCAGTGGATCTAAACAATATTGTTAACTTTACAAGCCACATTCGTAAGTGCAGATACATGACGTTTCATGAACGGCCATTTAACGGTATTAAAAAATCTCACAATCAGAAACTTTTTAAAACCATATCATACTCTTCTTTGACTATAAAATTGGAAGAAGACGTAATTTTCCACCAAATAAGTAAAAGAATAAACATTTTTATGCATGCTTTCCATGAAATATGATTAAATTTTCAAGGGCATCGAAAATCAATGAGAAAATTGCATACTACATAAGTAGTCATTTTTTGCAGAGTATAGATCTTGCATGCAGTCGAAAATAAGTTTTTTTCGAAAGGCGACGCCCTGAGGTAACTAAATCATTATAGATTCATGCTGCATCATGATTAGTTTAACAACACTACTTAATTTATCTTTTCGAAACGAGAACGCATTTCGAAAGTTTGGTTGACATTTCATGAGTTAGCACATCTACTGTAAGTCAGTCTTACAAATGTATTTTTTTTAAATTTTCATGCAACTGTAGGCTTAAAAGTGAACTGGACGCACATTCCATAAAGGAATACGAACGCGGGGAAAAAACAGAGAACAAAATTCTTCTGAAAAGACTTGTGAGATTTTTGAAGACCACGAAAATTTTCGAGGAGGATTGTGGCATTTAATTAAAACCGGTAGAAAGGGGGTCACAGGCACGGTCAGTATATTGCCGCCGCAGTAATGCTAGAAGTTTGAGAGAGGGAAACGCGTGGAAAACAGCAATCGCCTAGCAGATTAGTTGACTTTTCGCTACGGCAACTATGGAGCCTGCATGATATTCTTATGTACTCACAGAACAGGCCTGATCTATGCGTCGTCCTGAAAGGGACCTCTGGGAAATAAACTTTCCTTTGCTCCCGTTGCGGGTTTTATCGGTCTTACAACAATATTCTTTGAATTTAATTGGTCAGAAGACACGTTCTCGCGAGGAAAACCCCAAATGTTCCCAAGCCCGCGTCTCAATGTCATTTTACGAACAGAACTTTATGCTCCTTCGTGCCAAACAACAAACCAAATTACGTTTCTAGCCAGGCGGTATTAAAATGCTAAAGTTCGTTTATCGTGTGGGCCAGGATTTCTCATAAAGGTCACTTCCTAGAGAGCCGCCATCAGAACATTTGATTAGGAGGATATCTGAGCAGGATGGCGTACCTGCCACTTCTGTCTTTTCCAGGATACTCTGTTTTTCTTCATTTTGTCGATGTTTCTTTTGTTCATCTGTGTGCCTGGTTACTCCACTATATTCTTGTTCTCACAAAAGTATTTTATTTTTGATGTGAAAGCTATTAGGTGCAATTTCCTGCTTGTACAGTTCCTCCTACCTGCATTAAGATTTATTGACTATAAGGGATACGGTAGTGGAATTCATGAAAAAATTAGTAAGTTGACTGTTGTGTACCAATTGGCAGACATTTTATAATACCACAGGGTAGTTGCGGGATCGAAATTAGGCAATCATATTAAATGCATAGGAAGTGCATTTGTTGAGATGACGGTAACTTCACCTCCTCAGAGTGTGTGCGAAATAGGACCACAGTTGCAGATTACGAAGTGTTCAGGAGGGCTATGTTCATAACAATCCGCCTATGACATTCGGGGAAACATTTTCGCAGCATTGACCATTGGTTCCATTTTTCGAGGGCATCAACTAAATTCCAATCATCAAGGACTAGAAATACAATATTAAATGTCCTGGGAAAAAATTGAAGAAATTACTGCTTATCTGGGCCTCAGATCATTAGTGATAAATGGCGGTTTCCAATACCTGAATTAGAACTGTACAAGCAGGAAATTGCACCTAATAGCTTTCACATCAAAAATAAAATACTTTTGTGAGAACAAGAATATAGTGGAGTAACCAGGCACACAGATGAACAAAAGAAACATCGACAAAATGAAGAAAAACAGAGTATCCTGGAAAATCAGAAGAAAGGATGAAAACAACAAACGCGGAACACCGTACAGACGTAGAGATTCCGATGATGTCGTTGCAATTTTAGCGTCGGAAACAAATATAACCGCTTCTGTACGCTAGAAATCGGTCACACCTATCAACTTTATGCACGCTGGAAAGACAGAAGTGGCAGGTACGCCATCCTGCTCAGATATCCTCCTAATCAAATGTTCTGATGGCGGCTCTCTATGAAGTGACCTTTATGAGAAATCCTGGCCCACACGATAAACGAACTTTAGCATTTTAATACCGCCTGGCTAGAAACGTAATTTGGTTTGTTGTTTGGCACGAAGGAGCATAAAGTTCTGTTCGTAAAATGACATTGAGACGCAGGCTTGGGAACATTTGGGGTTTTCCTCTCGAGAACGTGTCTTCTGACCAATTAAATTCAAAGAATATTGTTGTAAGACCGATAAAACCCGCAACGGGAGCAAAGGAAAGTTTATTTCCCAGAGGTCCCTTTCAGGACGACGCATAGATCAGGCCTGTTCTGTGAGTACATAAGAATACCATGCAGGCTCCATAGTTGCCGTAGCGAAAAGTCAACTAATCTGCTAGGCGATTGCTGTTTTCCACGCGTTTCCCTCTCTCAAACCTCTAGCATTACTGCGGCGGCAATATACTGACCGTGCCTGTGACCCCCTTTCTACCGGTTTTAATTAACTGCCACAATCCTCCTCGAAAAATTTTCGTGGTCTTCAAAAATCTCACAAGTCTTTTCAGAAGAATTTTGTTCTCTGTTTTTTTCCCCGCGTTCGTATTCCTTTATGGAATGTGCGTCCAGTTCACTTTTACGCCTACGGTTGCATGAAAATGTAAAAAATACAATTGTAAGACTGACTTACAGTAGATGTGCTAACTCATGAAATGTCAACCAAACTTTCGAAATGCGTTCTCGTTTCGAAAAGATAAATTAAGTAGTGTTGTTAAACTAATCATGATGCAGCATGAATCTATAATGATTTAGTGACCTCAGGGCGTCGGCTTTCGAAAAAAACTTATTTTCGACTGCATGAAAGATCTATACTCTGCAAAAAAATGACTACTTATGTAGTATGCAATTTTCTCATTGATTTCCGATGCCCTTGAAAATGTAATCATATTGCATGGAAAGCATGCATAAAAATGTTTATTCTTTTACTTATTTGGTAGAAAATTACGTCTTCTTCCAATTTTATAGTCAAAAAAGAGTATGATTTGGTTTTAAAAAGTTTCTACTTGTGAGATTTTTTAATACCGTTAAATGGCCGTTCATGAAACGTCATGTATCTGCATTTACGAATGTGGCTTGTAAAGTTAACAATATTGCTTAGATCCACTGCTTAATTTTATGAACCTCATATGGTCTCCTTGTAACACCGTAAAAAAATGCATAGTTTTCCGTACACGGAAAAGATTTAGCTTGTAGTTTTGAAACCCTGAATGCAAGTTTAACAGCAGGTCGAGTTCAAAATTATTCGAGAATTAGAAAAGGTTTTTAAAACCGAATTATACTCTTCATTTGAGTATGAAATTGGAAAAAGACGTAATTTTCTACCAAATAAGTAAAAGAATAAACATTTTTATGCATGCTTTCCATGCAATATGATTACATTTTCAAGGGCATCGGAAATCAATGAGAAAATTGCATACTACATAAGTAGTCATTTTTTTGCAGAGTATAGATCTTTCATGCAGTCGAAAATAAGTTTTTTTCGAAAGCCGACGCCCTGAGGTCACTAAATCATTATAGATTCATGCTGCATCTTGATTAGTTTTACAACACTATTTAATTTATCTTTTCGAAACGAGAACGCATTTCGAAAGTTTGGTTGACATTTCATGAGTTAGCACGTCTACTGTATGTAGCCCTCTAAAAAGGACATTGGAATGGAAATCGCCCGTAATTTGTGTAGCTTTGAGCCAGAGTTCATGGACATTAGACTAAGATTTAGTGTTAGAGCCCGGTTAAGTATTTGATTCAAGGATAGATTTGAAGTTAACGGTAAAATCTCTCAGGATCAAGTTTATGACCAAGTAAGCGACCAGTGTTAACTGCAGAGTTAAGGTTTATTGTAGGACTAGGGTCAAGAGTAGGGCGATGATTTAGTTTTTATCTGGGTTACTGTTGGAATCAGGCTACGGGAATATTTTGCCCCTTCTGGAATTATGCACAGGTCCATCCTTATTATTCAGGCGGAACGTGCCAATTTGCTCGTCCTGCTTAGGGGATCATTCCCGCCTATTTAATGGGCATCATAATTCAAACTGCAATTTTAGAAAGTGTTCCTTAAGATTTTGCAGTCAACGGACTAGATAAGTAAAAGCAAGTAAATGCCAGTCATTTCTGCGAGAGGCATTAACTTTCTTATATACGGTAATTGCTCTGCCCTTGGCTTACGTCGGAATCCCTTTAGTCCTTTTCAGAACCAGCCATTTAAGGGAGTGTCACATTTTCACCACAGTTAGTAAACTGATCTTATACTGATGAGCTTGCTTTGTCAACATGAAAGCCAGTACATGTAAAATAATAATACACGTCTGTTAAAGTCGTAAGTTTGCCACTTTGCATACGTGAAGATAGTTTTGAAAAGTCATGTTTAAGTCGGATTTGTTTATGCAAATCTTTGTTTTATTATGACCGTGTTTTTTGAATAAACGACTGCAGAATTTAGTCGGATAGTAGGGCCTGTTTCATAGACCACTTATCCAGTATAATAGCCTTCATTATAAATTAACTAAGGTGAACGCGGGACTTAAATGCTGTTTTATTGAGTCTGTTTAATAGATTTGCTTCGTAATAAAAAAATGATAAATCTGCCTTATTTTTTACAAAAATCGGAAAGGATCAAAAATCGGGAGCGGGTCATAAAAAGGAGGTCTACGCACGGCAGCAGATACTGGCGGGGTGTTTTTACTTTTCCACTTGCCCTCTTAAGGATAGCTCTTAGGATGAGTCAAGTAATGACGGAGTTTGACGGCTCAAGCTAATAAAGTATTTTCCGGATTGGGCAAAGGCATCCGCTGGCAGATAGATTAACCAGCAGATAAAACTTGCGGCCTGTTACGATCTATTGGCCTTAAATAACTTCTCCGAGTTCCTAGGGAATACTTTTAACCAAAGATTTTTAGGCATTCATTGCCTTGCGTTTTCGACGTATTTAGCAACACGTACGGAGTAAAATTTAGTATTCTAAATGTTTACGTAGGAACAATGGAAAACCCATCTAAACTTGAATTGTTTTGTTTAACTATTTTCCTTTTTATGCATGCTCTGGTCGTCAAAATGTACTAAAACTGTTGCATAATGAAAAGGTTGTTCATAAATTCCGGTTATAGATGCAACATATAATAACTCAATCTGCAAAATTAAAAAGTAATTTGTAAGAAAATTATTACATTTTAACTCCCAAAATCCCATATAAAATAACTTCGTTTATCCAGTCATTTTTCTGCTTGTCAGTTCCCTTGCTTTTATTTTCATCTTCCGTTTCCGCAATTAATATATTTTATGGAGAAGACAGCAACCGTGTTTGGCATGCAATGGTTGTTGAAAAAAGTGGCGAGAAGATTTGTCTTACAGTCTAAAAAGACGCATTCCACAAAACTTCACCGAGTACATTAATGAAACTCTCAGGTAGCCAAATCTGCTGCTGATAAGATGCCACCTGATGGAACCTGAATCAGTAAAGTAGCAGTAGTAGAAGTTATAGAGGTTTTAGTACACAATGTAAGCATTAATTTCAGATAGATACGATGGACAAATTCTATGATAACAGTGAATAAAATTCTTGAATTTAAACCTCACAAGCATGTTTGAATATTCGTCTGGTCCACACTTTAAACAGGATACTACCACATAAAATTGTATTCTCACCAGGCGAATATCAGGTATTGACAGCACTCATGCATAAATTGCCGCGCTGATTCATGCAGATGAAGACTCGCTCCATGCCTATGAAAAAGTCAGCTCTCGTATATGATATACACTAGGAACTAAATATCCGAAGAAGCTTGACACATTCGAGAAGTCTACAAAGGTTATTGCGTGGTCTGCATCATAAGGGCGAATACTGTAGGTTCTTTCCTCTTCAGTAAACAACCCGCCGGGAGCGGAGGCTATCTGCAAATGTTAAAGAATTTACTGATTTCCGAAATGTAAGCAATTAGATAATCAAATACCACATTTTAAAACAGGATATAGAATTGTCGATACAGGATATAGATATATAGGATATAGAGTCCTGCGATTATGTACTGCACTGATCATAAGATCAAATCACTTCCCTGGCCAGTGGGTCTACCAGAAGTGTTCTCATTGATGGCTTTCTGTGGGTTCAGTTCATAGAGAACTACTTCCAAAAACCACCCAAATGACTATTTACTTACTCACTTCCATTAAACAAAACGTCGCTCTTCGACTTGCCAGCACGTTAGATCAAGAAACCCACTCTAAGTGAAATTGAAGCATCAGTTGTGAACGTAATCACTGTGCTCGCAAATCAGCCGAAACGTACATCGAAAATAAAGTTTTGAGAACTGAACTGTCATATGGTTTCTCGCTGCACGACTATAGTCTTTATTCTAGGTGCTTCATTGTGTTTAAACCTAATGGACACTGTATCGCACATTTTGGGTCTTTATAGGTCGACAATATTTTTGGCAAACATGCAGGCAAATCATGTCTTGCCGAATCGAGTTTTGCTTCCATCAGGTTATTCCTTTCAGAGTATGATATATTTTTCCAGTACTATCCCAATATGTCAAAATTAAGAGCGGATGTTATGAAGTTTTACAAAATGCTTTTAATGCAGTTAGCATGAAACCATTCAGAAAGTCAACGAATGGGGCACATTATTGAAGTTCCGTTCAATGTAACACCGCAAAAAGGATTTTTGAAATGTAAAATACGATAAAAGTTGCTTTGTTGGACTGAAGATCATGGCAGTCCACGACGAAATTTATGACAAGTCACGTGTAAAAAATCCGACAGATTTCTGCAACTCTAGAAGAACACAAGACTCTATGGTCTCGGCATCCAGCCCGAGAAAACAACTACTATAGGCAGTGTTTAAATAACGAGAGGAATCAAAATGTACACATAAGCAGTGTTCTATAATGAGGAGTTAAAGGTTCCAGCAAATTGTTTAATTGTTCGAATGAAGCAAACGTGCAGCTTCCACAAAATAGATGCCCATCTCGAAGACTTGGCGTCCATGTTCTAACAAAGTTAAATGAATGGCCGCTGGAAAGTAATGAGTGGAAGTTACAGACGGCCGACTAATATAAATAGCTAATTTGCACGTAGGCAGCGAACGCGTTCTTGTCTCTTACAGTAGGTGCGCTGGCTAATGAAATGCTAACCGAAATCCCGAAATTCGTTTTCGCTTCAAAAATATTGCTTAAAAACAGTTTTAAAATGCATCCTCCCGCAGCATCATTCTATAAAAATGCCGTTAACCAGAGAGACCGATTTTCGAACGAGTATCTTTCCGGCGCACGCAGAAACCACACCCTATAAAAAATGAATACTTAAGTAGGGTCCTTTTTTCTCACTGATTTTGATGCTGTTAAAGATCCAATTATATGGCATGGAAAATAAGCATATAACTGTTCTTTCTTTTACTAGTTTGGTAAACAATTACGTGTCTGTCAATTTTATACTTGAAGGAAGAATATAATTCGATTCTCTGAAACTTTTCTCCGGTAATTTTTAACCCGATCGGCCGTTGTACTTTCATTCAGGGTTTTTAAACTACAAGCCGTATATTTTTCGCATACGAAAGACCCTACATTCCGCTACGGTATTATGAGGAGAGCACATGGATTTAAATAATTTAACAGTTGATTTGAGGCATATTGTTAACTTTACAAGCCGCATTAATAAACACAGAAACACGATATTTTATAACTGGACATTTCACGATATTAAAAATCTCATACATAGAAGCTTCCTTAAGCCCAATTATACCCTTTCTTCGATTGTAGATTTGGCAGACGACGTAATTGTCTACAAAGACAGTAAAAGAAGGAATATTTATATGCTTCTTTTTCATGCCATATAATTGAATCTTTAACAGCTTCGAAAACCGGCGAGAAAAAAGTATTCTACTTAAGTAGTCATTTTTGTAGAGTGTGGTTTCCACATGCGTCGGGAAGACATTCGTTCGAAAACCGGCATCTCTGTGTAACGTAATTATTATAGAATTATGCTGCGGGATGATTAATTTTAAAACATTTTTTAAGTAATCTTTCCGAAACGAAAACGCATTTTGAGATGTCGGTTAACATTTCATTAGTTTGCACACATACTGTTTCTTTAGAAAATTCTTAGAGTTATTCTCACTGCTACTGTATTTCAGCAGCGCGTAAGATAATGAAAATAATTACTTTTATCTATTTTCAAATGAAGCTGGACGTCCTATATGTTAAGAGGTCATTATCATTAACCCTGAAGAAACGGCTGTTATACAAGTGTGCCTTCAGTAATGTACAGCTGTCTTGTAAACACGAGGAATAACACCCTTGGATAATGAGTAATGGGAATAACAAAGCGCATGCTTTAAACTTGAATAAAAAGGACACAGCTGGTATGACGGTAACACAACTTTTAAGACAAATAAAAATCTGAAAAAGGGGCTAGCACTTTGCCAGACAGCATCATAATCGAAACGATCATGTATGAGGAAAAATAGTCCACATATCTTCATTCAGATCCTCAGATGCCACCAACTGTAATTGTCAGAACAGAAATAACGTTCAATAGCTGAAGAAATTTGGCCTACGTAGCTATACAAGCTGTTTCAGCTATCGTTCAACTTCGTAGATTAAGAGAGGTTTGGTGAGAACAGCTTTGGTATATGAATGCATGTATAGGACGTGGGAATAGGAACTCTCATACAGATGACTTTGCGAGTTATTTCCTGGGAATCCAGGTCGAAGATAGATTAGTGTGAACTTCAAGGCTAAGGACTACGTTAAGGTTAGCGTTACTGTGAAGGTTGGGATTAGGACAGGCGAATAGTTGCCTCTCCTAGAATTTAGCGCGAGGTCGCTCGTATTACGATGGGGTTCCTATTTTCGTGCTCCACCGATGTATGCTGCTTAGATAAATCTCAGTAGATCAACCTTCTGAACTCTAGCAAACCATCGTGGTGTCAGTAAGGAGTCAGCGTACAAGTGTAGGCTTGTGTTCTTCTCTGTGATTGGACCAAATTAACCACCGCCATCCGCATCCTCCCCCTCCCAGCTGAATTGTTTTAGCGACACAGCAGTCAACGCATGACCTACCAACACAATTCACTTCCTGGATTTTCTAGGCGTGACGTCGAATTTTGAGGGCTGGCAGTAACCAGCAAACTCAAGAGACCTGACTCCAATCGCCCTCTTTCTATCGGCGAAGCCTGCTTTGAGTTCTGCGGGGAAAGAGCTCAGACTCCTTTCCAAGTTCATGAGACGTCAATCTTGTATTCTACAAAGTCCCAGATTTACAATACGTAACGTGTGTTGACCTCACAATCAAGAAATAAACGGGTTAAGTGGACCAGGCATTGTTAACTTCCATTTCAGGCGAACCTAAAATAACCTTCGTATAATGTTTACATCGCAGTAATTTGAATTTGATCTTTCCGAAAAGACACGCATTGACACAAAGAAAGTGTAGAATGCGACTTAACGTGACTGCGTTGCACAACTTAAAGATTATAAATACAGATATCATGAAGTGTTTTTAATCACAGATAAAAACAACTTAGGGTCAAAATAATCAGTGTCAAACATAAAATCGCTGCATATAATATCAAAACTGCTGTAAATTGAGGTTTACGGCCATCCTGTCCCTTTCGCGGACCCAGGCCTGTTCTCGTTAGTAAAAAAATAGTGGCTTAGGTTTGTTGTCACCCTTCTTAGTAACAATTTACTCAAAGTGTCTGTGGTTTGTTTCTATGCGTTTTTAGCGTTCTTGGCACTTCCGAGATGTAGCCCTCCCGTCTGCAACTATATTATAATAATTAAGGCGTCATTCATATTTCCCAATGAAATTGTTGGGATCTTATTCATCTGAGATTTTTGATTATAAAGGTGTAGGCTATACGATAACACATCCCTATTCATTTTGGTCATTCAGTGGATAAAGTACTATCGCAACAGAATAGCCTATAAGCATCCAATTGATGACATTATTTTATTATTAGTTTTTGCGCCGTTTTGATAATATCTTTGTGAACCCACCTAAATGTATGCCACAAATTCATGATTTCGAGCCAGAAGTTGCATACCCTACCGCGCCTAATCTACAATGTTCCTCAGTGTCTGCCATATAATTTTTGTTTTTTTCTTTTTCAACGAACGGAAGTTTTGTGAACTGTATCCTCTGCGTGCACTGAACATAAATTCATCTTTTCAAAAAAGAGATTCTAAGTTGGAACGTTATGACTTAGTCAGAAAGTATTTGAATGCCGTTGAGCACATTAGTTAAAATAAGTGCCAGAAGCCCAGTCACAATTCTAATGCGGAAACTTGAATGGAGCACTATCTGCTGTTGAAGCACAGGCCAAGGTTCGTTTAAAACATTTTGAATGAATACGGCGCTAAAAGTTTAGAAAGCCGAATATTTTGGAACTAAGATCAGAATTTAAAGGAGAAAATTAGGTTAGACAAGTAGACATCATACTTCCGAACTTTCGCTCCCATGACAAAAACGTATGAACAGAGACCCCAAACGGACACCTGCTAAGTTCATAAGAGAGTGGCGTTCACGGTTCACCTTTAATGTATGTCGGAAAAGACAGTTTTTACTATTTTAGTTGGTTAGTTAGAGTATAACTTTTAATTCCTTCCTGTTTGCCGAATTAATGCACCCCTGGCTGGTAACTGAGTGACTTTATATTACGATAAGTGTTCTTTACGAGTATTAAAATAGAAGAAAAGTAGTTTGTCAGTTTACTGAGTTAACTATTGAGGCGTTTGGATGTTTTCGTTCCGTCCGAGTGTCTTTATTGTCGTCTGTAATCAGTTACGAGGGGTGCCTTATTCTCCACCCAAAGCGTTCGTTTACGTTAACATATTTTTATGTTGAGTCATCATACGTTTTCACCGTGTAAAATCAGAGATCACTGACACAGGAAATCTAGTATTCTGCATTGAACTGCCCTCCAGCATTCAAACGATCACTTATTCACACGACGTTTTCAAGTAAATGGAAACTCTGCGCCAAACTCCTATTCAGTGCGTTCCGTTACTTTGGTTCGTGAGAAAAGATGGTTAATTTGTGGTAGTGCGCTCCTGCTGGTTCTCTTTGAGCGCTGATGGAGATGGCAGCTGGTAAGAATCCGAAAGCAGCTGCCCTTAGAAAACTATCTCAAAGGTATAGGATTTCCTGCATTGGATCCCTATGGTCACATTATTGTAATTTCTCATTCGTGATTACGTTTCCAGTGGAGACGTGACGGTCTAACTGTGGACGACCAAAGTGCTCGATGCACCACCCTGCATTAAAGAACATTCTGAAATTAAAAATATATAGTAGATTTAGTTTGTCTGGGTTTTCTACTAAATGAGGCAGTCATTTATTCTTCACAAACCTTATGCATAAGTCGAATTAATTTCTCCACTGAGTGTCATCAATTCGATTTAATCGATGCAGGATCTGGTGGATATTAGCATTCAGAAGGCAAACATGGTCGTAATCTGACACCAGGTTAAGTCAGGTGTCAGATTACGACCATGTCAGGCGCATGGCCTATTGGGCAACAATAGGGTGTAGGACCCCCAACTAACTTCGGCTAGTCTGTGATCCGTGTCACACATTGCATGGTGTTAGAGGGACTTTTACGGGCAAGGCAGCACACAGAACGGAGAGCACGAAGACTCTGAAAGTAGGTAAACTTCTGCCAAAAGTCTTATCGTACGCTGCCATTTGACAAGGAAAATGAACTCGATAATTTCAAAAAGCGGTTTTCAAAAAATAGCTGACTTCGAATGAGACGCTACCGGCAAGTTTACATTAAGTAAGGAACGGAAGGAAAGTCAAGTTGGCAAACACACGTTTTCGGTAATTATTCGTCAGGCCAATACAATTGCATGAAGGAATGAAAATGCACAAAATCAACAGTGTCTATGGATGTCTCAAGGGCTATTAAGTCATTAACACTCATCATCCACGCGCCGCCCGCATGACAAGGTCGGCGAGTGTTGGTCTTCAGAACTAGGGGAGGGGGGTAAGAGAGTCTTTGAGTGATGTTCTTGGATTGAGTACACGGAGAACCCATCACCGTGATTAAGGATTGGAGGTGACATGGCTTCATCACTTGGGGTTGGCGTTGGCCACGGCAGAGAGAGCGCTTGTGCCAGGATTTTCTGACAGCATAACACCGGATTCGCTAACCGTATAACTACTGCCCCGGCCGTTGCTAGTATCCGTTGGCGTAGGCCTTTAGAGAAGCATGTTTGTGCCCGGTAGACAACCTGAAATGCTGCCTTGACATCGACTCGGTGATTGGTATCGAGTAAATGTGCGAGAATAGAACTCGAAATCGATCGGGTCTCACCCCTGTCTAGCCATGCGGGCATATGTTCACGTACCCTCTTTATCAGACGTCTCGTTGAGCGGCCGATGAATCCTGCTCCACAGGAGCAAGTGAATGAATAAAGGCACATTTAGGTGGCCTCCAACGGTAGTCTGTCTTTACCTCCCAAACGTAGGAGGGGAGAGTTTGTGAAGCATACGCGTAAATTCGCCGCGGGGAATGCCCTTGTGGTAGCTGTAGT
Source organism: Spirometra erinaceieuropaei (assembly GCA_902702965.1). NCBI lineage: Eukaryota > Metazoa > Platyhelminthes > Cestoda > Diphyllobothriidea > Diphyllobothriidae > Spirometra > Spirometra erinaceieuropaei. Next base: position 35,499 of record CACRXP010001021.1, read on the forward strand.
TAAGCGCCGTCGGACTAGTTCGCCCTCTGCGTCTCCTACAAAAGCAATTTTATGAATACATCTTTCTTTTCCGCAGTCGCAGCAGTGGGCTTTTCGGCGAGTTTCTTCAATATTTCGGAGGATGAATCTATCCTGACACAAGCCCTCTCTCTGCCGTGGCCAACGCCTACCCCAAGTGATGAAGCCATGTCACCTCCAATCCTTAATCACGGTGATGGGTTCTCCGTGTACTCAATCCAAGAACATCACTCAAAGACTCTCTTACCCCCCTCCCCTAGTTCTGAAGACCAACACTCGCCGACCTTGTCATGCGGGCGGCGCGTGGATGATGAGTGTTAATGACTTAATAGCCCTTGAGACATCCATAGACACTGTTGATTTTGTGCATTTTCATTCCTTCATGCAATTGTATTGGCCTGACGAATAATTACCGAAAATGTGTGTTTGCCAACTTGACTTTTCAAGTTTAAAATGGGACTATTTGCGGAACTTGAAAGCAAGGAAGTTTTAAATGATAAGAACGGTACATAGGAAGTGATGTTTACAATCCTGATGTATTTCAGGGCATATTTTCAACATTGTTATCTACTTTGGGGTCCTACAACCATGCGTTACCCTCAATCGAACTAGTCATCAGCACAAGCCCTGGGACCACATAGCAGTAGTGAACTTTTTAACAGAGAGCATTACGTGGTAGGAACCAAATGATAAACTTTGAGCACGCGTTATGGGCCGTCACAGCGCTGCAAGCTAAGAGTATATAAAAACTATAGTTCTGCACAAAAACTGAGAAGTCGTTGAGTTATAGCAGATGAATTTCCATCCGCCTATTCCTATAGTTATCCTGCTGGTCCGCAAAAATATATTAGAAAGGAAAATCCGCAACACTGTCTCATTTCACAAAATAAGTTAAGAAAACAGCCGAACACAGGTTATCAGCAGTTTGGTGAAAAGACGAGTTGCTCAGGTGACGTAATAGCAAAAAACACTCTGAGTGGAGATAATCGCGTAATCCGCTATCTGCTTGGGTCACAGCAGTCCCACCTGCAGTTCGTCAACAGGAATGATGACCTTCTCCTTCATATTCAGCCCTCGGACACTGAGTACTTTGTCACATGGGGAGCACTAGGCCGAACGTTTCTTTCCTTGACGGTAGCTGATATCGAAACAACCAAGACACAGTCACATCAACAGCCAACACTGGTGTTAAAATAACGACTTGGATAAGGATACGCCGCCGATAATCGTACCAAGCGCGACTATCTGTTATCATTATGCAGCCTCTAATTCCGGTAGTTTTGCTGATGCATAGCTTCCGCATCCTGTAAATACTAATTGGGATTTTGAGTGTGAACATGAACTCTCGAGCACATGAAACCTTCTCACACCAAATGGGTCTCCTTTTTTCAGCTGTTTGCTGCAGCTTAACTTTTATTTGTATCCACAATAAGCGGTTTTTTCATTCCCTACTCAATTAATAAGAACAGGTAGTTTACCTCAGTCATTGCTAAAAAAAGTGCCTGGCGCGATGGAACTTCAAAGTACGACGAAAGTCAAAACATGTTCTGTCTTTTTTCATTATAGTATACGACTGACTCTAGTTAGGGTTTTTTAAAACTCAATCAATGAAAGCTTTTTCAGTTTGCACAACATTTTCCTTAGAGCTGATTGTCGTGTGGGTAACAATAGTCTTCGGATGCTTCGTCACAGAAGGTTACTTACTTGTATTAAAAAAGCCATTAGAAAAAACCAACCATCCGTATACATCGGTTCAAAGATTACCATTTTCAGTAATATAATTTCAGCGAATATTCCCATGTTGCAATTGAAAAGTCAAATTGGCGAACACGTGTTTTCAGTAACTCTTCATCAGGCCAAAACGGTTACAATGAAGTTTAAGTTATGCGAATTACATGACTTATAAATGATTCGGGGACAATTAACATCGATCGTTCCCACGCCACTCGCATGACGAGGCGTGCTATGGCGTGGTCGGCGTGTCATGGTAATTGGGTTCAGGGGGCGAGGAGGAGGGGGGGCATAGGCTGTGAGTGCGTCGTGTACCTTGTGCACCCACCCTGGCATCAGGAGGTTGGAGCGACGTTGGGGTCGGCGTCGGCCACGGAAGACAGAGCGCCTGTGTCAGAGTCTTCTGACAGCATAGCACTGGATTGGCTAGCCGTATAGCCACTGCCTCAGCTGTAGCTAGCACCCGTTGGCGTAGGCCTTTGGAGAAGCCTGCTGGTGTCCGGTAGAGTTACTGAAGAGTTACTGAAAACACGTGTTCGCCAATTTGACTTTTTAATATAATTTCCTCTGCCAGTTTTATAACAATAAGACCTAAAATAATTTGAAGCTGCTTCCATCGGTGTGACTTCTGATAAGCCAAGCTTGAAATAATCCATTTCGATTTACTGCAAAGGGACATATCTTTCTGGATTTGCAGCATGTCCGAATTGTGAAGAGCTTTCGCGTATTTATTACAATGTTATATTCCGCGATAGCCAAAACGGACCCCGGCAAATTCGTCATAACTAATTAAAGAACAATAACGAAACCGAAATTTGAGACTAAGGATGACACGCATGAAAAAAGTAAAGGAGTGACCAGATTGCTAAGAAATTTGCGGTTAATTAAAATTCTTTTTCGTGGATGATATCGAAAAATGCAGCTCTTCATGCAAACTAGGCGTCTGTACTGATTTGCGGCTAAAATGTATAAACAGAACAGATCAGTTTGAGGTCTATTATTTGCTTCGAAATATCCCTTGTAGAATTATCCCAACTGGTTCTGGACTGGAAGAGGGCTGCAATCAGAAAATACACTGAGATGATTTTGATTGTTCATTAGGAGACTATCGTCCTGCCACCAGACTAAGACATAGTCAAGGCCATCCTTCGGAGACTGAAGATTTTTGATTTTTGAGAGGGTGACCAACAACTACATGGTCAACATACTTAACTAATAGACAGTCCTTTGATGATCTTAGATCGTCAGTGTGGAGGCAGATGGGACGAAGGATATAATGGAACTCTGGCAAACTAAAACCGTAGATTTCCGCCTGCCGGATTGGGCAGATTGAGTGCGGGGGGGGGGGAAGTAATCGCCGAGCCAGGAGACGCCTCAGGCTGGAGATCCACACGCGGATGCTTTAGCAAGGAGAAGATAGTGGGGGACGGTATTGAATGTAGAGCAGTAGTTCCGAAAAGCACATGCGTACGCACGACAACCCCAATGCAATTCTCTTAGGGCAGAGTGGACCACAAGAGCAATAGCATCTAAGGTACTATGCTTGGCCTTATATGAAAATTGCAAAGAATCGGAAAAACTGGAAGAGAATGGCTTTATAATATATAAGGCAGCTTTTTCAGCAAGTTTCATCAGTGCAGAAGAACAGGCAATTGAACGAAAATATTTAGGACCAAAATTAGTGGATTTTGAGGGAATAAGAGTGATTATTACTGTACGCCAGACGTCAGGGATCTTGGACACCATAAAAAGACATATTAATTTGGTGCGCTAAAAAGGGGCTATTTGAGTACAACAAGACATTATCGGGTCTGGCAGCTGTTGACCAGCGGGCCATTTTAAGGTGTTTCTCTGCTGTTGCCACAGACACAGGTGAGAAGAAATATGGTAGTAGGGAAATGTCGTTCAAAGGAAAATAGGAGTCGCTGTGACCAAAGATATAATTTTCATATCAGGAGTCTAGATCGGCATCCACATGGGCCATTGTCCTATACTGAACAGCAAGAGGCTTAAGATCCCTCCAGATGTCAGCAGAGGAAGGGGGAGGTGAACGGGATAAAGAAGACGTAAAAAGCTAACAAACAAACAGATCACTTAGTCTGACAATTTTTTATTAGGATGGTAACGTCCTTAGGACTGCCACGTAGGCCAAGCTTGTAGGGGAATTCCTTTTTGCGTCAAGAGGGCAGCAAAGATTGAAAATTTCATTTAAAAACGTTGTAAGGTAGCTAGAACATGGTTCGACATTTGATTGTTTAAGGAAGTCGGAAATAGTGCAAGATATACAAACCTGATGCGAACGGATGTTCTGTGGGAACGCGTTACGCACCTTAGATCTTCTCTCGGGTTTGGTTAACGGTGCACGTTTAGAGGTAATGACCCAACAACGTTGAATGATCTGGATCTAACAATGCAGTTATATTTTTAACATAAAAAGCTTTAATTTTTGGTTAAAGTGTGATCGAGAGGTGCGTCAGCGCGAGTATTAAAGAAGACGTGATCATCAAATCCTAAGAGTGCGAGGGAGCGTAGGCATATGCGATTAAATTCACTGCATAAGAGAATAAAATGTTCGAAATGTCTGTGAAAGAAAGTCGAAAAAACGGACTAGATCGCCTTTGCAGATAGAAAGAGGAATAAAAATACTAACAAATGGAGCTGGCGTACAGCAGCCATAAAGTCTATCAAACCAGCATAGTAAGAAAATACGGACTTACAGTCTCTACACCAATTTTGGTTAGCGAAAATGGCAGTCCGTCCATCTCTGCTACACAATGTGGATTTCCTACCTTTTCAAAAGCAGCATAAGGACGGAGGGGTGATTAGTCGGGAATCAATCTCACCATTTAGCTACATCTTTTGAAGACAAGTCACTACAGTCCTATTGCGTTCGCTTTTCGATATAAGTAGCTCCATATCATGAGTTTTTTGAGGACCGAACTGTAGATTGTCGACAGGAAGTCTGGAATTGACAAAGTGCTCTTTGGCTGACGTTTGAGTCTGAATTGCCAACCGCACTGGTGGTTTTTCCGATTCGCGAGCTTTTTTGATTAAAATGTGACATAGTTGGTGCAGAGAGATCACAAATACGACACACAAAGGTGGCTTTTGTTGTCAAGTACATCTGGTATCAGTTCAACATATGTTTTACGAACTGTCTCTGCTTCAATCCAAAGTTTAGCCACTTATATTTTCTCCATAATCTGCTAATTCTGTTGTGTTTTTAAGAATTTTCCTGAAATTTACTAGCACCGATTTACAAGTAATAAGGCAAGTCGGCAGTCATGCCGGAATGTGGCAGCGATTGTCTATAAAACTACTCTGCCTTTTCATTTACTTCAATAACTACATTTTAAAAATATGAGTAAGAGACATATCTGACAAGGTTTTAGAGGGGATCGGCAATTTGCCCTTAGAATGGAAATGCATTTCAACGGCGGGTGTGAAAGTTTTTGCCTTTAACAAAGTGGCCATAATCTCGTGAACAAAACTTATCAAAAGGGGTACTTTTGTCTGATAATACTTTTCTTGTATACGCACCTATTTGAAGTCTTACACATCACTGTCAGCACTGGAAAAAGTCCATTAATTGATATTCAAATTACACAATATAGAAATGTTTCCAAGTTCAAAATTTACAGCAACCACATTTGCAGGAACTAAAACTGCGCGTTCACCATGAGCTTCGGGGTTGATGACAAACAGTCCTTTAGGTTAAATAAAACCGCTTAATCTTTATGGGTAGCTTGGTGTTTTACATCAAATTCCTGATAATCCTTATGCTGAGAAAAGGTTTGTTCTGTTAAATAAGCCTATCGCCCCCTCTGATGGGTTGCTAAAACTGTTTTCATAAATTTATTGAAATCATAGCATCTACTTGTTAAGAAATATATCTTTACAGTGTATTGACAGTCGTGTTTGGGGTTGGTTCACAGATTACTATGGACGAATATTTACCACAGGCGACTTCCGTAAAGAGGGGTTCTCGTATATCGCTGCTTAACTGGACAGTCTGAAATAAGTTATTTGCTAGAGAACTTGGATGGGTGAGGACCAAAGCTTCACAGCGCTTAGAAGTGTGAAGGTTGTTAATATATATTTTCAGGTTTGAATGTCAGATTTTAGGTCAGAACAAAAGAGATAGCAGAACCCATTGAAAAGGACCTTTTCATTCTCGAGTTTTAGAAATTAACGCAATAGGCTGATAGATTGTCCCTATATATCTTGAATAGATTATCTCAAAATGTTTTAGACGCATTGGAAATACAGGAAGAATCGGTCTTCGCAAGAATAAGATCAGAAAATTCAGTTTGCTTCTGAATTTTAACCATTGTTCCCCGTATTACAGGTTCCACTCTTAAACTGCGTTAAGACCATTTCAACGAACTTTTCTGTTTTCGTAAGATTATGGATTGCAGATATCTGAAGACACTTCTCCTCTCTGGAAGTGCCCGATACTGTATAAAAAACACCCTTCGAGTTCCGTCTTACTGGATGTAGTTCCGACTCCACACTTCGTAAGTTGTCGCTTCTCACTCAAATAAAGACAATTTTTTGACCATAATAACACCGGATGTGTTTACATTTAACTGACAAAGCTTGGTAAAAACTTTAAATCATTTATTGTAATACGTCACTGTGAAAAGAAAATGATGTTTTACTGTCATTTCCTGGCTCACTTGCCGTCACAGGCCACATACAAGTATTTAATCCAGCGGTCCCAAGATGAAACAGGAAGAGGCGACTTAAGTGAATGCTTCTACAATATACCACCTATAGCGTCTGCAACTCCATTTGAGCACTTCATAGAATATTATTGGTATTATCCACGGAGTAAATATTAAGGAGAAGGTTTAGAGGCGACCGTTATAGTTATTTTTGACCCATCTGACATTATAAACGAGGCGCATCTCCGTATTAGGCTTGGAGAACGTCGGGTTCAAAAGGAGATTAATTAGGCCTTGACCAAAAACCCTTTTACTGGGTCACGTTCTTAGACTCTACTTTGGCAGAACAGCCCAGATGGGATCCATTACTATCATCCGCTATTGGTCAGCCTTGTTCTTGCATATTGCGTGGAATAAAATGAAGACCCAGCACTCAGAATGCCGCAGAGAGGAACAGACAAGAGTTACTTTGTGTCATAAGTGTGTCAGGTATTAAGTGCCTCGGAATCCGTGGCTGATTTCTCGTCCAGTAATTTTCTTTTCCTCTGTTGTTGTGATCCAGTAATTTTACTGTCAGAATGTATCGTGATCGTCTCTTCATCTTCTGATGTCCCATTTATCTGGTTTCCTCCAAATAACAAGGAGAGCTAGGGAATGGAAGCTAGAAAGCATAATTTTGGCCAACGTGGTTTGAACAACAAACTATTTTGATTCGTCGCCCCTGAAAGGCAACTTAGGAAAACGCTGGTAGCTACATAAAAACTGCAGGCTTGGTCAAAATGACACTAATCTGAACTTATAACACATTCATGACCTAGCGAGACGAGCTGGTACTTGAGTTCAAGCTAGCGGAATTTTAGCGAGTAAGCTTTTTATGTGTCATTGTAATGCTTTATAATGGCTGTAAAGACATCGATCTGAGTGGACCAAAACAATAAAAAAACAAATTAATTATATGACTGGATGTAATTTTAAACACAACATTCTTTTTGGCCACTTTGGAGAGATCAAGAACTGAAACATTTTTTGTAAATGCTATGACGCACTGTCAACAATTTCACTGGGTCACAGTGCCACTATTATTCTAAAGCTTCTCAAAGACAAGCAACAAACTCCCCACGTATATCCAAATCAAAAAGAATCTAACTCAGTCAAATCCTTTAGAGGATGAAACTTACTATTGCTATCACTCTCCCAATGTAGGCACGTGCAATATCTTTGAGGGCACGTCTGTCTCCGCTTCGATTTGCCGCCTTGCTGGAGAGGGACAGCTTACAATGTGCACTTAAACGAACTGTGGAGTCTAGTTTTGCATTAGTCACACCATATCAGAAGATTTTCTAAAACATTGCCTTATAAACGATAGGATCGGGATTCAGATCGAAAGTTTCCACAGTCCATATTTGATGGTGGGTTGCCTTTTGGCGGTAAACTAACCAGAAATGATCATTCCGCTGCACTGTCAACACCGACAACACCATACAGATCATTGAGGCTAAGTTAAGATGAAACCATTTTGCTGAACTGTCAGCCGTCAAGCCAGCCACCTCACATACACACAGCATTACCCACGAGGATCGAGTTGTCCGGTCACGTGGTAATCTTTTACGTCACGAGTTTTAGCGCAGCACAGTAATTTTAGAGTGCGTTAGCCCTATTATAGTGAGGAGTGGAAGAAAGTTTTGTGAGGATGGATTCCCCAGTGTTGGTCTCAATCTGTCTTCCTCTCCCATGCACCAGTTTACCGTCCGAGCCATTCATTTATCCATGTGAATATAATACGTAAATACGAATAAATACGTACAAGTAGGCAGTCAGCGGCATTAGGCCGATTGTCTGTGCTGCGCACTATTCGTCTATATGTTGTACATCAATGACATCCAGAATTCTTGAGTTTCATCAATACTTAGAGGAGAGAAACCTAACACATTTATCTTCAGTTAGCCCACCTAAACAAACGCTTCTCCATATTCAGTGGTGGGTGTACTAAGTGCGCTTTAAATGTCTCCGCAGGCTGCCAAAGTAAACCGCTGGCTATTCACTACCTAAAATTTGTCCCGATCTAAAGATAACACAGCTAATGACATAAATGCAACCCCAAAACTTTAGTTGTGTTCGGTGTAACTGTGGCCCCCTCCATCCTTCTCCGTCCCGAAAACTTCAGGCTGTGCGTTGGCACGGCAGATAAATATTCCATTTGGATAAAATCGATTTTGCAAAGGAAGCAGACCTGATGAAATCATCAGATATCATTATTTCTCATTCAGGTTTTCATGCACCTCCAAAAATTTTGGTCTCATCTGAATGTCACTTCGAACATAGAAGAGCATCATTAATTTTACCTTAACTCGTCATTGGTCTTGTTCAAATGTGTACATGAAAACGAATACATGAACACTGTTTATTTCACCATCAAAATAGTGTCTTTCCGGTTAGCTTATCAGAAGAAAACAGCTGGTCTTTTAAAAAAATAATGAATGTCATGATTGTTCGAATTTCAAGTAATTTAATTTGCAGGTACCAGAAAACATCACCAAGACGCGCACTTTCTTCGTTCAGCATGACCTTCATATTTAATGGCAAGCACGCTAATTGTCCTAGAAGGCCTTTACTGGTCACCTGAACAACAAGCAAACACATTTTGTGGAATACACTTATGGCCCACACTGCTTACAATAAGGCTTACAGGAGATGTGGGTATGTTAAACAGAGAGGACCTTATCCTCAAGGTTTTGAAGCAATTTCGTTTCCTCGGGAGGACAACTATGTCTTATAACAAGAGTATGCCAGAAGCACAAGGTGCTACGATAGTGGTGGCCCGCAGCTTGCAACTTGAAAATTCTTGAAAAAAGATCGAAGTATGTCAGTGCTATCACTTTACTGTTTTGCACCAGTTATACCTTATTCATATCAGTGTAGAAAATCTACGAAACAGGGAAATCAAAACGCCGTGCAACAGGCTTTCCTGGAAGAAACAGCTTTCTTCTACTTACTCAGGAAATAAACCCAAAGCTTCCTTATATATGAGCATTTTGAACAGTTATCGCGAGAATTAACGCTAATCTTGTTAGTATTAACGCATGAAACACTAACTTTTCCGACATTTGTCAGGTTGGGCGGAAAGTTGCTGCAACTTGCCGGATTCAAAACTCGTAACCACCCCTTCTGCGAAGTTATCAAAAAGTGGCTGACTAGTTCGCCCTGGTTAGTTATTCATTGCTGACAGCGCCTTTGTGGAACTCGAGCGAACAAAGCCTTTGTTGTTAAATGGGATACAAGGTTAATTTTTGGATAGTGACTAAGCCGCGCGCCGACAACTAAGTTTGGCATGTCTCAGTTATATTAGAACGCTTGGAAAACTGGAGCGTGCGCAATTTATGTTTTTCGTTCCTGCGTAAACCGATCATGAAAGAAATCACTACTGTGTTGTAAAAGATCGTTGACAGCCTTTAATAGACTGGGGATGTGTATGGGCCTTTAAAGATAGTGAAATGTTAGTATGGAAAAAACCCAAATTCTAATAGAAAGCTAGTTCTCAGTGCATCACACAGCAGTTAGAACAATTGTTCTTTCTGCAAGAAATGAAACACTGGCTGAACAAGTTCAGCCTGTTTAATATAGTCTTCTGTAAACTTATTTATTCTTCTTAAATAGTTCTTCAGACTAGTCAGTAACTATACCAAATGGAATCCTCAAATCATCCAAAACACACCAAGCACTTTGAGAAATATTGCCAGACATAATCCATTAGAAAAATTAGAGATGAAACCTTAAGAATTTAGCTTCACGCAACTTCATGAAAAGGCAACATGGTTTGTTGTTAGAGATTTACATCCGTTATTCAACAATGTTTTGTGAGACAGTTTCATCTACTCAGGTCTGAGTGACAGTTGGCTAAGTTACAAATATAATGCAGGAAGTTTGCAAATGTGGAGAGACTGCGCATTGAATTTAGTGTACGGTTTCTTATTTTAGTTTACGAAGCCTGTTAATACAAATCGATATTTGATGTAAACGAGGTCTCAATGGAAATCTGAGTCAACAATTTTTTGCTTACAACACCAGTATAAGTGGGACTAATTTTATCATATTGCCTCCTAGGGATTTGTGGGTCCTGATTCAGACTTTAGATGCAGAATTCTCGTGATTGTCTCATTCTATGTGCGGACAGAGATACTGATGAAATGACCCTAGGCTGTTCTTGTTTCTATCAAGTCCTTTGTGTTTTGACTGATTGCCTGTTGCGTTCAGGAACCCTTACCTTATTGCTTAGTCAACAGATTAGGGTATGTAAATGAGATTGCCGCAAGCCTGCTCAGAATAAGGCTTCCCTTAGGTCGCATTTTTGAAATATTTATTTTACAGGCTACATAGCCTTCTTGAGTGTCAACTTGGAAAATATCCGCAATGACTCATAAGCTCCTTCTCATAGTAAGAATTTTCCGTCATTCACTTGTCTGTCAAACAGTTATCTCAATTAAGAAATTATTTCATAGGACATCTATTTATTTTTAAGTCTATAAATGTTTTTTTTTTCAGATGCCTTTGTGAACTTGCCGTTGGAGGTTAAAATAATTCGGAATTGCCTCGGTTTAACACCTTCAGGAAACAACGTGCATTTACTTTGCGCAGGGATACCGTACTTACTGCGTGTGAGGTCGTATTAAAGCAAGTGGTTCGCCTTTCCTTGCAAACAGATGGGCGATCAGGTGAGATAATGGGTCACTCACCGGAAATGATTTTTGTAAACCCATTGCCTCCGAAGAACCAAATTCTGGACCCAGCCACGGAGCGCAGACACCATAGTTTTCCTTGGGGTCATTATAAAGCTGCTCACTCCTTCACTGTTTACCTTCTGGCTCATTCTGTGACCAAAAACGACTTCGGTATCGTGCTGATTGCTTTACTTGCGGAGAACCATGTGAAATCGAAAATGGGCAACTTTTCAGTTCTCATGATGTGTACTTGTTAGAAAGTTGCATTGTGTATGTGATTGTCTGCGTCCCCTAGGACGTCTTGTATTGGCCCTCCAAAGATAGGGCCAAACTATGTGTTAATGGATTTATGAATTCTATTCTTGTTTTGGGGAGTTGTCTCTTTGGCGGTTACTTGCAAAGGGCTTAAGCTTAGGGGGATTTTAAATCAGTTTTGGCGTATAGCTTTTTGATGAGTGTAGTATGGTTGGCAGTCCATCTTTGCTTTTTCACCTACCGTTTTACTTTTTGCAGTTGATTAGGCGGCTCATCTTATGTGATGTGAAGGTCAGAAAATAATTGCCTAGATGCCTTCGATTGGTAAACTTTTCTGTCCTTACAAACATTGCGTCACCCCTGTCTATTAAAAAGATTCATATATTTTACTCCCTCCAGAGGTATTTGAGAGCTTAGTTTGCCGATGTTGTAAACTCAGATGTTATTTTTTAGTGTATATACAAGAACTCAAGAAATGTCGAGAATCGTAGAATCAGAAATCCTTATAAGGAAAATTCCGACAATTGTTTAGACTTTTGAGATGACAATCTCTGTTTTCAGTCTGGTCTGTGTGATGTTGAATTTGGAGCCGTTGGGTAGGCTCGTCTTTTCGATTCATGAATTTTTTGATGAACAGGCCCTGACCCAATTCTCGAGAGAATAGGATTTTCGCTGTTTTCCCCGAAGGCTATTGAAGATGAAGGCAGCATCGCTTGCTTATACGCATACATTGTAAATAAGCCCGCTGCTGTGCAAAGATGATTCTCCCAGCGGTTATATGAGACAGCGACAAAATCCCATACGGCAAATTTCGTTAATTTTAACGAAGGGAACTTTGGTGCCTACTTCTTTCTCAACCAATGCGCACTACCGAACTCTTGTTAATGATTCAGACCCGCTGACTATCATCAATGTTTTGGTTAGAATTCGCGTGTAAGTTTAGGTCAACTAAGTCAGCACTCGCCTCTTATTGTGAAGTAGCGGACATATAAGGAATTGATTAAGCAACTCGATTGCACCAGGTTTGCCCAATTGCTCTTGCATCTACAAAAACCACTTGCCAATAGGGAAGACAATCTTCGAACATATAAAAGCCATCTAATAGAATCACTTTGTTGTAAACGCGCTGCCTTACTTGTCGTCTGAAATTTATTGGAACCTTTCTCCAAAAACTCCTGGGACGGAGTCTGGATATTGGCATTTTGATGCAATTCGCCAACAGTTAAAGTGACACTTTTACAAGGGTGACATAACTTGCTTCCCAAATATCTGCCGTGAGAAAGCAATAGCTTGGAAAAACCGACAGCCGCTTTTCATATTTTCGCATTTTGGAGTGTTCTGATTTTATCTAGCTTAACTAGCCACAAGAAGGGACCTTACAGACGGAATTTGAGGAGTTTTATCCTAAACAATTTCAAAATAATTATTGCGCGGATGTTTGCTTGCAGATTCCGTCATATTAATCGCTAATCCCTTATGGCGATAATCACTCATGGAGCTCTCAAAGCTGGGGAAAAATGTCCGACTTTGACCAAGGCAGCTAGTCGATACAGTTTTCGTTTTAGATTAGGTAAGTGATCAAACAGAGGATAGAATCATCCTAGAAACTTCTACTATCTCATGAATTTAAATTTGCATGCACTTGGGACGAAAAGTGGAGTTTGAAAATACCATTATAAACTCGGATCTTTCAAAACCTGATGCAATTTAATAAAGCTGTTGGGTAATCCAACAAAGGACTCTGTTTAGTTTGAAACTGCCATGGTTATGTTGTGACAACCTGACTGTCTTTGCATTAAAGTAAAATTTAGCTGTCGCCCATCCAAAGTCCTGCTCCGGATTTTATATTTTTGATGTCTATGGTCAATAAAGAAATTGACTGATGGATTTCAACAAATACTCTAAGATTAGATGTTCGAGTTTAATGCCACGATTCCTGCAGGAAAATTAGCCATTGTAATCAAATGTTGTTATAGCAGGACGAAATTTAATAAACATGCCCTGCGTTGTACGACCGAACATATTGAGATATAACTGGACATGAATTAGAAGGGCTCTTACTTGGGCCACAGATTGTAGGTTATAGAAATACAACTGAACGGTTTGGCGCGGTCGTAATTGTAGTTAATTTGAAAGCAAGTTTTATATCTCAACAGTCTAGAAGACTCGATATCAACCCAGGTAAAGAAATGCGATCGATTGTCATGTTTGTCGTTGTTCGTACTGTAGATAAACCGGTTGGGACAGACAAGCAAATCCACTTCTAACTTATAATTTCCATTTTCAACGACCAAGGTAATGTACCCAAAGATGCAAAAAGCGGGAGAATCTTGATATGCCATAAGATTTATTAGGAGCTTGTTTCACGGTGATGCTTTTTTACTTGTTGAATTTACATGCTTGAAGACAGGAACCACTTATCCAAGTCGCACAAAACCCCGTTTTTTCAAGGGCCGGCGGTAGGTTTCACCTGAGAGCGATGACCGGCCTTCATCTAAAAGAAGGCCTTCAGGCGTCTCAGAAGGATCGTATTCGGACAAAAGAAGATCCATTAACTGACGACGAACGTTGACAGTAGCTACTCGAGGACTTTGTAAGAAAACACCACAGCATACAAGAGAAATCGAGACAAGCAGATGTGTAGATATCATCCTCCACCTAAAGAAAAAAATCTGTCAGATAAGTAGTAAAGCATTTATATGAAACCTTGCAAATAAGGAGACATGTAAGTTTTATTCATTTTCCTCTCTACAAAACATTACTTCGAAATAATTACATACAATGACGTGATAGAAAACTCTGTGGTCTTGTAGAAGATACTTAGGTACATACAGCAAATACTTGCTACAATTTGAAGTCTGACAGCTAATTTATAGTCCAGGTTAAAGTTAAATATGCTTAATCATCAAATGTAACCCGCTGTATATTCGATATTTAAGACGGCTATTAACCCAATTTAAGTAAAGAAGCTTACAAAGTAGTTCCACAACTGAATTATTAGATATAAGTTCATATTTAAACGGCAAATTATCTATTGATATAATGCCGTGCAAGTCTAGAATTTGTTTCTTCCAACTCTCTACTAATAAGGAGTCGTGTTTCCAAATTGATTTGGCGTGCAAATTTTAATTTGATTCTTTAAAACACTGCGTCTAACAGACAGTTATTTCAGACAAATAAACTACCAGACGAAGTGGCAGAAACCCATGCGCACAGTGGTACCTGTCGCAGAAATAAACATTATGAAAATGTAAGATGCATTACAAACAAGGTGGTGTCGATTGTCCCCCGTATCACCGTTGGTGAGTACCGCTCTCATCGGTGGTCCTGCTGCAACCGTACCATGTTTATTTATAGTAAAACTAAAGCAATCTTGTTGACAAATAAGAAATTTGAAACGAATGTTGTCCATTTATATTAATAGTAGACAAGGTTCGGTTTTGGATGCGATGTTTTTCAAAAAAATGTCGACATCTTCTGCAGCGGCGTATTATTTTAAATTCAACCGAGGCTAAGAAAAGGAAGGAAAATAATTTTGACTCGAATGCAGTGTCGTATAAATGCTAACTTAACGCTTTAATCGCAATATTAACAGCCATTTAAAACAACAAGTTTATGTTGCATATGAATATTTCTAAAGGTTGTGTTGATATTCGATGTGTTAGAAGTTGGTCATAACTGGCGTATTATAAGAGCATTTACACATAGAGGGCAAGGCCACCTTAAATTATTCGTACTTTGCTCAGCCAATCTAGATAACCCTAATTTAAAAATTATACAGAACTTTTTTCCACACGGTTCCTTTCGGCTGGACGCATTTTTAGTCCAAAGTCGACCTAATGTCAGACAGTAAGAGCTTCATATTGTTAAAATTCACACTTAAATCTACCTATTAGCATCTTCCGGTTGGTGGTAACATGTCACTGTATTATAGTGTTCCACTGAATATTGCAAAGAAGAACTGGCCGGCAACTTCAATCTTTTTTAATTTGAAAGGTCTCTGGAAATGCTTACCTCTTTCAAACGGAAAAATATGAAGTGATCACCACCCGAAGGATTTTGAAGGCTGTTTATATAATCCTCGGTCTCTGGCCATTGGCTCATGTTTTAAACCAATAAACGGTCAATAATCTGGACATTGTGTTTACTTATAAAGATTTTGAATCCGTCCCTATTCTGTCACAGACGACTATAGAGGAGGCTACACACCACTTCCCAATCTATAATATATGATCTTCGCTAAGAATATTGACCTAAGATGCCTTATCTTAGTACATTAAGAAATATATTGACATTAAAGCTTTTTCACTTACTTTCGACTAACTGTTAGTCTTTGTCAAAGTTTCCTCCGTTTGGCTCTAATAATCTGCCTACGTACCATTTGCAAAAAATTAGCTTTCGCTTGAATTCAGTTTCAATTTTGTCGCATTCCTGCTTAAGCATTCCGATGAGAGTACATGCTAAGACCTTTCGGACATATCGCACCATTGGGTGTAGAAGGAGTATGACCAGACAAGTTGCGCCGGCGAAACCAGGTTTATCATATGCATCCACCAAATTCGTATAAATGCCTTCTGTGACTAGAATCTACTTCCGCATATTTAGGTTAGTCAAATTAGTCATGACAAGTATAAACCTCCCAGGAAGATTAACCGAGGAATAATAGGCGATCACTGGATTAGCCTTGTTTTGCGTCCGATTTTGTGGATAACAGGCGTCCTTCCTCACCAGGACCCGACGCAATCTTCACTTGTCCAGGTGGTGGGGGGTTGCTGCGTCGATCAGCCTACGTCTGCGGGCTCATGTTATGAGACCCTGAGGTGGATACTGAATTAACTGCCTTACCAGTGCACCCAAGAAATGGGCGTCGTGTGTGGCCTCCCTATGTAGTCACCTGTACCCTTTTTTGTGTAAAATTTGATCGGCGGGATACGCCGTTTGAGCAGATGGGCGTCTGATCCCCCATCTTTCTCACTTGTCTTAGTGTGTGGTTATCACAATGGCCCACTGTCTAGACGACTTTAAGGATGAGCTATTAGCTAGGCTGGGCAGTATGCGTAGCCATTTCTACGATCCGCTTTAGCCTCCGCATCGCTTTGAAGGTTGTTCACATGAGTTTTGGCTTGGTTGTTGTTCATTTGATTATTGAGATTGTTGCTCAGTTTTGCCATCTCGGTCTCATTCGTCCCTAAGAAAAATAAACATCTTTTAGGTTTCGTGGAGAGAGTGTGTGTTTACATTATGTGATTTCCCGGTGCTGTAGACTCATGAAGTCCAGAAACGTATTAGCAGTGCAAATGACTGTACTCGTTCGTGAACATTGAGGCTTAAAGAATTACTATTTCCTATCAAAAAGGAATAGTGTTACGTTTTGAAACAATATTTCTATTTCAGGACATAGGCAAAATTTTTTGGAGATAGTCTGGTGCTGATAACTTGGACTCTAGTTATATGCGTTGACCTTTGTTTCTTTTAATGACTGGCAAAAACATCATCGGAATTAAATAGCATCTATCTCGTGCACGTTTTGAGTAACCTAACAAGGACGCTTTCGATATGGATGTTCCTCTTGAGGACACTTCATCAGTCATTAGATTGCCTTACTTTCTACCAATAAATATTCCTATACAAATATATTATTTTCTGTTCACGTCGGTAGGGCAACGGTTATAATTTTGCCGCCATGTAACCTTTGTGGATCTTTTTCTGAGAACCTAAGTGTGGGAGTTTTGCTTCTCAATAACCGTCTTCTGCGCAACATTTAAGCTTAAATATTTTTGGACCTCATCCGGTAGCAAGGCTTGAATAGAAACTTGTCTCCATTCATCGCTGAATTAATTAACAGGTAAAATCAGCTAGCTAAAAATTAATTTTAAAATGATAAAATCTTCGTCAGTAAGGTCTTCTTGGAAAGGAAGTTGAACTTCTCGATCACACTTCGCTGCACAGAACTTCCTAAGTTTGGATAACAGGCATTGTTTGTTTGAAAAAACAGACGTGCGTATCATAATCTTTCTTCCGTCAGTACAACCATATCCGGTTCAGTTAATGAAATCTGAGAATTCCTACTTCACCGCACGAATGGCACCGCATGGATGTTTTTGAGGACTAAAAACGCCCCCCGGCACAAATGAAGAGGCATTGTATTAATATATTAATCCTGCGATGGTGTGCTGCACACTGACTGCTCGTCTGAAAAGATTAATTGCTAGTGGGTACATTTTGCTCAATTATACAACTCTATGACCCTTTTCTAAAACCTGTGGAATACATTAACGAATATTGACATTTGGTCTTACAGACATTTTAAATAATTCAAAGTTTTAGGAGACTACTTCTCCAGTGTTTACAAGTTTGTTGACTACCTATGACCGCAAAAGTCTACGATTAGACTAATTAATAAAATGTGCTAATAAAGACAGCACATGCGGCTTTTAGCATAATCTACTCGAGATTGAATGCTTGCAAAATTAAGAAGCTAATGGAAATCGAGAAACTGTCTGTGCATGACTGACTGAATCTGTCGAGGTGATTAGGTAAATGGACAAATATTCATTTTGGCTGCAAATTAAGTCACGATCTGCGTTCCCAAAGTAATGTACACGCGGCTTTGAATTTATGTAGGAACTTTATTTGGCATTTTCTCTATCCCTGGTGGTCACAGACAGTTTTTTATGCTTTTTCTTTGTGATGCAGTAAATCCACTTGAAGTCCTTTCACTCTGACTAGGAATTATTTTTGCTGACAAGCGGTCCTCTAAGCTATATTGTTGACTGCTTCCAAACTGTTTGCCATTTATAAAAGTGGTTCGTTTAAAAGCGTTGCCTAATTTTTCCATGCTCTGCTGAACGCGTATAGTTGTTTTATTGACTTTCCCATTTCGAGGAAACTATAGAACTGCCGTGTCTTCACATATCTAACGATTTCCGTTTCTTTAATTATTACGAAAAGCCAGATATTTTATATTATTTTGCTAACAGTAGTCATACGTTTGCTTTTTTGCAATCCTAACCCGTTGTACTGGTAAACTTAAACATGCAATATAGCATTCTATCTATCCTTCTATTTTTTAAAAATGCAAATACTAAATCAAACCCCTTGTTGGAACTTGAAACTGATTTATAGATTATTGCAATAAATAAAACCGGTGTTCGATGGCAAAAGCTTGCATCGGTAATCTGAACGGTTCATCGGCTTACCCTGTTTCTTGGAATAGTTCTAACCTGATACTTGTTTGTTACCAAGCATGGTTTTCACCAGCCACCCGCAGCGTTACACACCTACCCGTTCTACAGAGCAAACATAGTCTATTTGAGCTAAAGTTCCAGTTCACAGCCCGTTTTGCGCGTTCATATTTGGGACAATTGGTGTTTCCTAAATGTTTTGGACAGCGTAATGTCAAGTCAAGCGTTCTCAAACAGTTCTTTACACACAACCCCCGAATGTAAAAATCAGTTTAACCAGTTTGAAATTGTCTTTATATTTACCTATACATATGTTGGCACCATAGTGGGAAGCTAACGTTGGCGAGTCACGCGTCTGTCGACAGTCCATCTCTTTATCACGTTAAGTGGGTAGTCACAATCAAAACCTCTTGGAAACGTAAGATTAAGCTTCGCAACGCTCCCTTCAACATTCATTATCGTATGTTTTCCTACTTCCTTCATATTTGGCGTCATCTATTAGATCACTGTGTTATTGTCAGCTGGCCGTCGTTAAACAAATGCTTTTGCGTCCGAATGTTCCTACGTTCCATGTCAATTTTTCTCAAACAGGTTTGGAGCGCTCTCTAATTTCATTACTATTTTAAAAAATCCATAAGGGTTCGCCTGCCCTCGGTCAGCATAAACGTTGGAATAATTTAGTGAGCTTCGCAAATGAAGCATTCTTCTAGAGCACGTTCCTAGTTTAAAATAAAAATGACAGAACTTCCAAATTTGCCATGACACTTGGAAACACAGAACCAGCATAAGGCCTCATTTTTCACGACATGGCTACTTGTCGTTTGTAGTGCAAGTGTAAACTTTAGGGCTACTAATCACTTTTTTCATTAGTCTGAAATTTGGTATTGACATGACGAATGTGAGAATTCATTACTTAAGCATATTTCGGGTTTCGATGGACACTAATTTTGATCGCGCTCTATAATTTTGAAATGCATATGGAAAGCACCCATCTATCCTAAGTTTTCCTATTAGACTACCTGCGTTTCACTCGACTAAGGATCAGTTTCAATTTTAAAATTATTTATGGAAATACTCCTTTACTGCAGTAGTTGCTGCCCGTATTAGTACAATCTTGCTTATATTCCGTACCTATCATTTCCCGGTTGGGTCTTTTTTAACGAGTTTGCAAAAAAGGACATTTATCAATGGTAATCTCGCAGTGGGGCATACTTTAACTTTCTTGATGGAATCCCATCCAGCCGACTATATTAGGTGTTCCACCTGCAAGAAACAAAAGCAGGCAAAAATCATGGCCTACCGAAATGTGTCGCATAATACTATTAATTGACTAAGTTTAAGTGCCTTTACACTACAATGACAGCTCCTTCCTAGTCTGCATAATCATAGCTTTTTTCATTGTTAGCGTCCTATGAGGTCTTAAGCGAAACATACTAATAGAAAGAGTTCAAAGTCACTGTGCAATTTCTGTATTACATTCTCTTGATCTTCACACTTACGGCGTGAATAAGATTTTCAAGACGACTATATGTACCATTAAATGAGTCGTGATTATGGAAGAACCTTCCGAGCGTGTCATCGAAACATTGACTGCGTTCAAGACAACTGTAGACTTTATTTGGCACTTCTATATAACTAGAATTCGATCTTAATAGACTTGGATTTTAAAGCAGTAAAGGATGTTGAGTCCTCCCGACACCTGAGCAGCTGTGTTAAAATATTCGCTTCATTACTCCAAAGCATAAGGCATCTGAATATTGCAGCGGAGATGCGCAGTCTCCGTGCGTCTTTGTGGAATTATTTTAGGGGCTTGTGGGCAATTTCCCTTAAGTCCGCATAATGTCATACGCTGACTCTCACTCCTCAGCCTGTTTTGCTGTGATTATGCATTTGTAACTTTCCCTGAACATTGTGGATGTTGTGAGGTATTGATTTGGGAAACAGACAAAAATGTGAAGGTTTCCTGTTTTTTACTGCTATACCCCTTCCCGAATATGTCTTATTCAGTGAATCTCCATTCTTGGTTGCCGGATTTCGTTTACCTCTGTGTACTTCCTTTACATTGAGACAGGCGCCTACGTATTTATTTTCAAGTGGTAATTTTCGAAACCTTTATTTTCAGTTAATGTACTTCTAACGCATACTTTCTGTGACATTTTAAGACTTTCCGACTAAATACTGCCATTGTTTGGATTAAATTGCTAAATATTTTGAGCTAATTATTTCTGAATGTCAAATGGCGTAACGGCTAACCCAAAAGCAATGCACGCTGGGCCCCAAAAACTAACTGGGCTAGCTCGCAGATGGTAGCCCGGACCGCATTACAGGTGGCTGCGGGTTTGTTTACTGGGGTTATTTTGTGGGGCTCCATAATCACATCTGCCACATTTGGCTTCCGTTTTATGTTTGAGATTAGGAGTAGGGTACCGGTTAATGGTTTCCGATTTTTCGTTTAGGGTTATGCCGTTAGGCTTAGGTTTTCGGGTTACGGTTAGGGTTTGAGCGTACGAATAGGTTCTAGTCTTACGGTAAGGCTTCTCAGTTACGGCCTATGTCTAAGGCATACGGTTACGTTTACGACTTCGGCTAGGGTTATGGTTAGGATTGCCGTTAGGGTTAACGGTTAACGGTAACGGTTGAGGTTAGGGTTAAGGTTGGGATTAGGGCTAATGTCGCCGTCCGCTTCCAATTCCGGGCTACCAACTGCGATCTAGCCACTAGAGCTGAATTGATCGTTTAATTATTTCACAAGAAAAGTCGGATAAGTAAGCGCATTTTTCCGAAAATTCATTGTCAGGTTATTACAATTACATGCAGAGTGGACATGTGAGTAGTGGACGTTAGCCACACCCATTCCCATGTCTCCCGCATGAAAACGTCGGCGTTTTTGGTCACAGTGGCTGGTAAAAGGGGGATGGGATGGAGGTAGGGTGTGAACGATGTCTGTTTTAAACAAGCGCGGTGCGTATGACAGCCATTGAGGGTTGGGAGGGGGCGGGTGGTCGCCACCTAGAGTTGATGACGTCCACGCAAGACAGCCCAAGAGATAGTTTTAAATTATGCACATCTAAGGAAGCAAAAACGTGAAACTTTGCGGCTCTAGCCGAGAACTTTCCTGGTCGCAACTATTCAAGGGAGAATTCTTGAGCTCAGATTTTAGGTTGGCCTAAACCAGCCTCAGTTTCTCGATCTCAATGTTTTATAAATGCACTCAGAAGAGCCTTCTAGCGATTAAGTCCGTATAGGTGTTCAAGCTCTGCTAATAAGTTTTTATTACCGCTCATTGTTGCTTAAAATTCTTGCGTCAACTTACCATGGAATGTCCTACATCCAATCTTTTGGTTTCACCACCGCTTAACAAGAAACCCAGTGATTACCCGGACACTCATAATCTGTACAGCATACCTCTTGCCATACATCAACATATCTGCTGTCTGTATTAAGATTTTTGGCACGATATCTGACGAGCAAGGAGACAGGAATACAGAAAGGGAGATTACGGTGTCACCATAATAATCATATAGTTAAACGTATAGGCATTCATCTTCTCGTATTTATTTATGTGTATTCCGGCCACGGTGGATGGGAAACATTATCGGGAAAATTTTTATAGAAAATCTTTTTCTGGTTCTGCAGTTATTTGAAAAAAGGACCTTCTGATTAGTGGACCGTAATATGACCATCGTTTTCCGGATTTTCCGCATCGATCTGTTCACCACAACCTGTATGTGATATGGCCAGTGCACTGCCTTGCTTATCCTGAAGAACTGGTCGACTGTCCAAATTTTCCGGTTTACTTATTCAGTGTACCTCAAGGAGAGATGGTACAATGCAGCTAATTCCTCTGGTCTGCGACAAACCTCACATCCAGAAAAAAGTTTGATCAAAAATAACAAAGCATAAACTAAGTCTGAATCTGCGTAATGCATCAGAGGAAATAGTTCCTACAGCAACCTTATGAAAGCGGCCTGCGCCAATCGGTTCCTGACCTCTCAGATGCCACTTACTATTTTTGAAAAGTACCATACATAGTGTAATTATTTTTTTCACTTCTTCGGTTATTCTCGGACGGCGGTCTGTCCGCCGCAGGTGGTGACGACTACTACCTGCGAAGGGAGTAGCGACTTGCCTGTGATCCTGATTGCATTGAGGAGGACTTCCCCAGTATCTACCCCAGTTTCTTCCTACAAGCATGCACCAGCGGCGAAGTGAAATGCATACTACTGGCGGTGGATGTGGATGTGGTGGAGGATGTCGCGTGAAGCCCCATGCACGCGCATTTCACATGCGTAACGGATCATTCAGATCATACAAAACAGGCTTCACCCATTGGGCTGTCCTTATAGTGGATGGGAAGATAAAGTCCACATTAGTAATTATTCATTGTGACCTGTATGTGATTCAAAAGTGGACTAAGCTATCCCCATCGGTTGGTAAACGACCAATTCATGACTTCTGACGGTTTGCTAACCTAACAGGGGCACTATCATGGTGAAACAACATTGCGCTCAAACTGCAATAGTCGTAAACTCTTCGCATGTTTGCTGATATAACTCCGTCTGGTTTATCCGCGTGGGCTGGTTTCTATCTGCACTGCAAAGTTCGAAATGCTTTACATATCTGGATGTATAATTATTAAATGTCCTAAGTTCGGCGTCTTAGCAATATTTTGTTATTCTGAATGCATTCGTACTGTCAATCTCTTTGTTCAAATTTGACAATAAAAGGACAAGCGAGTATTCTTAAATTAGGTATGTTAACATAAGATAATAGAAGGAGTAGTTTAAGGGCTGCAATATCTATTGTTTTGCTTTATTCCGCCCACAATGTTAAAATTACGAAGTACAGGACTCTTTTATATGCTGTTCGAAGAAAACAATGGAACAAGCGAACGTAACTTTTGCGACGAGCGAAAACTAATCATGGGTACATTCGCTGGTTAAACAAAGATGATTGAAACTTTTGGTTGACTTTACAAAGCAGGTATTGAAGACAAAATCACAAATGTTTGCTGTCCCACAATTATGATCTTCTTTTTATTGTCCTAGATTTTAAGAGTCCGGTTTCTGGATAAAGCTCGTCATTTTTCAGGGTTGCCTCGGAATAAACACTTAAGGCTGCCGACTGAATGCATTTAATTGTAATTTTATCCGTCTTGCAAATGGTTCAAAACGCACTATGGGACTGTCGTATAGCACGAGCATAGCCGCAAAGTTGAACAGCGCAATCTGTATGATGTGCAGCCCTGTACGGTTTTGGGTTTTTATTTATTTTACAGAATACGGATTCATATTTCGTAGCAGGCAACTCAATTTCGCAAAATTTAGTCATGTTGGTCAGGGCCTGCTTCGCAGATTAATGTGGTGGTTTGGTAAACAAAAAAACAAAAGTAAACCTGATTACGGACCTAATCGGGCCTGCAGCTCATTAGACAGGCTGCCATGCATAGCTTTCGTTTTATTGTATGCATATTTTTCTCGTTAGCTTTGTCATTTTTTCAAACTGTTAGAAATCGCTCAAGTCAAAATAAATAGTTAACTAGTTCTTTTAAAACGGATATTTGTGTGAATAACGAGCTCTTGCATTTCTGTTTAAATGTATGCTGTGGAAAAAATAATAGTCTTGGGCAATCCGAAGGACCATCGAATAACTTAATCGGTTATTGCATTCCGTCTGCTAGCTCGTGAGAGTTCTAGCAGCAGTTCCCAGGAGGCCCACGTTTCTCTCATCTCCTGTTAAGCAAATGAACACGTCTTGATCCCTAATGTCATATGTATTTCAGTGACCTCTGTTCGGCTGCTTCAAGGGATTTTAGAACTGCCACGGTCCTTTGAAAGTGCAGAGAAAAACAGGCGGCCAGAGTCGTAGCAAATTTTCCATGTTTTTGAGATCCCCTGAGAGGAGTATTCAACCAGTCTTCACCCTGCTTAAATATCTGATACGACTTTTTACGCAGATCATTTAACAAACGCCCCACTTCCTCATTTCGCTAAAACGTATTGTTTAGGCAATCCGTTCTGATCAGCTATTGCAAGGAAATCGTCGTTTTTCACAATATTTCTGTTCAGAAACCTCGCAGTGTCCCCACTGTTATCAATACCCTCATTAGCTCCACCGGGGAGATTTTTTTTAAGTTTCTTTGATATCGGTTAACCTTTCTTGCCAGTATGATTGAGACAATTATGTAGCAGAGCTTTAAAAATATTTCTCTGACCTTCGTGTAGTTAACTAGGAGTTAAGAATTTAAGGGCAAAACTAATCGAAATCATGAACATTAAAAACAGTTAAAATTAATCGCAGATTTAAATCATATTTTGTGTGATCCTACGTAAACCCTCCCTACGCTGGGACATTTGTAAGGGGGTGCCGTCTTAAAATGAGAGCCTCTCCATAAGCACCGGACGAGACGATGTGCCTGGTCCCTGAATACTCAGCAGCTCCACAGGTGGAAAGGAGGTCGGCGAATTTTGTCGAAAAAAAGCAGATTTCTGAGTGAGCTGTCATGTGGCAGCAGTTGAAGTGTTACGAGGATGCAGTGGACTGGACCCTGGCACGCGACGCTCTATGAGAAAACACAGACCCCAATTGTGATATTGGGGCATGAAGACCATAAACTGACTTTATATGCATTGCGAGTTAATAAAGATAATACTGAATAAGCAGGCGTAGTCGCTGTTGGAGATCCAACTGAATTAAAAACTTTTAATTTATTTTATAGGAGAAGCCTTAACACAAAATTGTAATTCGTAACAGGACACTTGGGAAAGTGAGTATTTCAGCTTAGAGGAATGTCTGGTTTCAGATATCTCGGGCGAAAATGTTTTTATATGGATAGATCATGGATGACACCGTCTCCCAGACTGGTGCTGCTCGCAGCGTCTTGTAAGCCCTGGACAATTTATGTGGACTAGTCGCGCTGACTTAATTGTCGCAGAAGTCCCCGTGTACAGGGCATCCCCAGGTACTTCCTCTTATACTGTTCTGCATGTTTAGTTGTGCGCGTAAAATACGAGCGAAGACTGGAAACGGTTGACCATCGTTTCCTGAGAAGCATCTTTTAATTGTGAGGTACACTGGTTTCGTCCCAGGCTGCACAGTTTCCACTCGTTACAACACCGCAGATCATCCAAGAAAGGTGATCAAGGCGGTTCGAGCCCATCCTTAATCCCTACTCCCTGAATTCAGTGCAATTACCCTCAACCTGATACTGCCGCCCACCCGGCAGCGCCGAAGAAGAGGCCTCAGAAACGACCAAATCCTCCAACTCCTGAAGTTCTGTCTCTGTACATATTTCACGTTTGACTGAATAACCTATGAGCAGGTGATAGGCTCGCCAATAGGTTCACCGATTTTGGGACTCATAGCTGAGGCGATCATGCAAAGGTCAGAATCGCTTGTCTTTCGACACCACAGACCGAAATTCCCGGCTCCGTATGTGGATGATACCTTCGCCGTCATCGAACGAGATCAGATAATGGCATTCGAAGAACATCTCAACGCCATCTTCCCGGACATACAATTTACGATGGAACAAGAGGAGAACAACCAGCCGACCTTGATGTCCTCATTTGCTGCAAAGATCTTGATAGCCTGAAAACCAAAGTATTCAGGAAGGCGACAAATACGATGCAAGTACTGAGCTTCAACAACAACTACTCAATCATCCACAAACACAGTTGCGCAAAGATGCTGCACGGTGTGTCGAGACGCAATGCAGTGAACTGAAAGATAATGGTGCTGAACTACAATATATTCGACGGGTGCTCAACTTCGTCAGCCGCTGCATGCGCAAACGCGACGAAGGACAAATTTTAGTCGACCCTAAATTTCGGCGAGCGCTCCCCTACGTGAAGGACGTCTTGGAAGCCGTCAGCTGTCTCCTCACACGACTCGGACCATCAGGCGATAGGTCATGAGGCCGAAAGACCCAGCGCCATGGCAGAAAACGTCCGGAGTCGTTTACCGGCTCTGGTGGAGCTGTGGATAAAACAACTATTTTAGAGAAACTGATAGACTAGTCCGAACGCGAATGGTTGAGCATGCAGCAGCAGAGAGGGGGGAATCACGCTAATTATCAGATCGCGGCTCATTCCACGGGAGCCGGCCACATCCTCAAGCTTGATCTGACCAAAATTTTCGTAAGAGGTGACAGCCGTGTGAGCCGTAAGCTGTTTGAACCATGGTCCTCCAGCCCGCATGCAATAACCCTCTGCCTTCAACATGCTGTTCTGCGTTTTTGCTGGAGCAAAATTACTAGTCATGCGGGGAGGTTGCGGATGACCGGCGGTCACGACAATTTACGACTCGATTACGGACCGTTAGGCAAGCATCGCATTAACTAAGAGCCCCAGCGATGTACACAAGTACTGTCAAATATAGTGGGCGCGTAATGGCCTGGCGATCGTGCCCTATAAATACTGCGCACCTAGCAGTCCTCTATTAGCATTTTCTGCTACTGTCTCTGACGATTGGTTCAAGTGAGAATCCGAAACGTCACACCAATGACCCTCTTTTTAAACCGATTTTATCATCCTCTTCTGAATTTCAAAGGTTTCTTTTATTTCTGCTTTTATATGGCGGTAGATCAGTGGAGGCTGCTTTAGTATTTTTCGTTCAGCCTGTGATATTTCAAATTGGACATTCATGCTGTTTTTCGATTTTTTCCGGAAAGGCCTTATTGCCTTGTGCCGTATGCAAACGGATTTCTGTGTGCAATTCGCGAATGCCTTGCGAATATCCGACAGTTTGCATTTTTTGTCTCGAAGCCCCACTGGCCGATTTAGGTACTCACTTGCTTTGATTTTCAGGAATGGACACGTAAACCTGAATCTAGTCTGGCTCTTTACTAGTATCTGCAGACTGAGCACAGTTGTTTGATACTGTCTCTGCCAAACTCATTGGCATAAATCAGACAGGGAAACAACCTACGTGGAAAATCTGAGCAGACAGCACGAGGAAGTCACATTCCGTTTCCTCACCACTTTTTTGCCGTTGCTCTCTCGACATACGCGCTCGTTGTTTTATCATACTTGTCGTTTATCAGTGAGCTGTGCCGCAGTATGTTAGTCTTTTAATGAAGATAGTGACTCCGCCATGGCAGATCGTAAACCCCGGTACCCACTTCCCACTACGACAGTTTCTCTACGACTTCTGCGATTTTGAAATCTTTAAAATACTTCTCTTTGGGAGCGGTCGCCAAATTTACCGCGTAATTCCCGGACAACAACCTCCTGGACTGTCTAATCGTTTGATATGCCAATATTAATTAACAGAGACAGTTCCATTTGATGCTAGCTCACGTAACCTCAACAACCTCTTGGTCTGAGACCTGTTAATATAGTCGGGAAGCCACTTTTTGTGGAGCTACAATGGCGATACAACTCGGTGTTCCTGCGCGCTAAAAAGCCATTTAGAATGATATTTCAAAGTTATTTGATATAATTACTTGACCTTCTCACGTGGCGGGGATGTGCTCCAGTAAGCACTACCACGGTGTCCACTAGAAGACCATGAACCCTAAGCAGCAGGTAAACTGGCTCGTAGGAAAACAAGTTTGCAAAGTTACAGTGCGAGTTAGAAAATTCTTTTCT
>CACRXP010001021.1:80812-102383 GCA_902702965.1 Spirometra erinaceieuropaei
AGCACAATGGGATTCATAAAAACGGTTATATAAAGCATATAAAGCCACTGGTGTCTGACGGCGATTTGTCTTTCCAAACATGACATTTATGGTACTAATACTGAGAAGTTCAACCCAGGTGTTTTAGGTAAAAAGAATGAGTTTGGATCAAGACAGTGAAAACCGCCGAGATGAACTCGAGTGGGAAATTGTTGGACCCCCAGCCTTCGGGTGGTTATTCAGAGGAAGAAAGGGTTTCGTTGTTGTATGAGGAAATCAGCTGGAATCATCCTAATGTTCGGGTGGTGTGAAACTCGGGAGGGTATGGATGTAACTGGCTAAGGGGCGCAGCCAGAATATGACATACGGTCTAAATTCAAGAGGTTAGGCGACCGTCGCCTTCATCTTGGTTTTTGCCCAACAGGAAGCTGGACGAGTTTCTTCTATTCACATGAGGACAGAATGTCATATGAGCCATGAAAGACAAATAAGTGTTCAGTCAGATAACAGATTGCGGCAGGCACGGAGAGAGTGCAAAAAATAGGATGGGGCCACAGCATCCTTGCAGCCAGGGCAGAGTCCTAATGAGAATGAGTGACGAGCAAAACGTAAGTGGCACAGAAAATGAGTATTAGAAAACCTTAACGATTTTTCGATGATCCAGTTTGGCAGAACATGCCACTCCGTGAGGGCCAGATACCTTAATTAATATAACTCGACTTCTGATGCGGAACCGCGACGGAAGAGACCATGTGAGGAGTACAAGATGCCAGCAGACGGGTCAGATGTGGAGACGGAGTCCTGGACTTAAAGTTTGGGATGCGTAATGTACCAGTATTGATGATGATAATGACGATGAATATGATGATGATGATGATGATGATGTTGTCGGTGGTGTTAGATAGTAATAGTTCTATTGTTAGGTACCGCGCGGGCGAAATTAGTGCAGAACTGATTGCGAATTAAATGGCAAAATGTGGGCCGGAGTGCCCAACTTGCACTCCGAACAACCAACTGGATAGAGGAAGATGGAAACGTTTTGTGCAAAGTGGGAAAGGATTTATGTCAGCTGGCAATTTTTTTCCTGTGGACACTTATAACAACAGTGTCCCCCGATTTTAAACGGGAGATTTTTGGGTAAAAGGATGAAAAACCCCTAATCCGAAGGCAGAGTATGGTCCGGGGAACCTGCACTTTCGAGTAAAACATTCAAGAGAAAAAACTGTTTGCAAAGAAACATAGTGGAGCAGGGCGGGTTAATACTGAAGGCAGGTTGCAATGATAGTGCACATCATCGGGTGAGTGTGAAGTGTCAACATTAGTTTGCGTGGTGGTCCTAGGTTGCGGCAGACCTACAGTGCGATCAAAAACGGGACTGAGGCCACGACATCTCAGTGACCAGGACGTCAATGACTATGAACGGTGAATGAGAAAGAAGTGATTTAGAACGTGGAAGTTACGAAACTCCGACCGTTAGCCAGAGAGGTGGTTCGAGGAGGACATCGTGTACCCTGAAGGTCACGATGTACTGACTGAGGAAATCTTCTGTTGTGGGGAGAAAATGTAACTCACGGGACCAAACGCAGGAAGCAAATAGCAAGAGGATACTGTGACTTAGAAAGTGCCTCCTGAATCTTCCAAGCCTGTTTCGCGAAATCATGGGAAAGCTGCCCATGAGGTATAAAGAAAATCAAAAGTTAACCAAGCCACTGTAAGGATGCTGGAGCAGTTCTATCTTGAAAACAGGCGGGCTATTTGGTGCTTAACATAGACTGGCAAGTTTTGACCAAGGAGCGTATATCCAGAGGTAACGAAGGGAAAGCGTTTAGAGGTGACTGAACCGGGAGGATTAATAATGGAGAATCACTTTTAATTTTGCGTGCACAACAAACAGAAGTGAGGATGGAAATTCGGCGAGATGAGGGCAGTTTTAAACACGGGAAAGGAGACAGAAACTAGCTTTCAGTCACTAAATAAACCGTCCACTCTGTTTAACAAGAAACGCCTTGAGTAGGAAGTATTTCAGGGTAAGGGTTGTCGGAGCTTTTATTAAAATGTGTCTGAACATTTCCAAACATACAGCGCATAGATTAATTCACTAAAGCCAAAAACGAAGGCGGGTGCAAAATTTAAAATTGAAAAGATGAACAAACGAAAAAGCCTGACTTTATCTTAAAGAGAAAGTCATAAAAATTTTGGCCGAAAATTTAAGATCTTTTGGCCTTATCGTTTCTGAGCCGAGACGCCAGATATAAATAAATGGCGTAACTAACACCCACAATTTCCAACAGTGTACAGCCGGGTAGGCACAAATACCCAAAAAGACTAGACAAACTTGGCGTCTAACCTGCCGGTCTCTTCGAAAATGCCGACCTTGTAAACGGCTGAAACCGGAACATCTAAGTAGAAGACAAAGGAGGTAGGTGTTCCCCAAGGCTCCGTTCTTGACCCTACCCTGTACAGTGTACACGTCAACGGCTACGTAAATAAATCGGATTGCGATGTCGAAATGTTTCCTGATTATGTCAATATCTGGATTGTCATCCGCAATTAGTTTGACAAGGGAAATTTGCAGGCAGGTCAAACCTTACCTAGCAGTAATCCAGTGTACGGCTCTTGCCGTTTAACTTGAGCAGGTTCAACTTTCTACGAGTTGGAGGAACCATGACGCCAAGCCTCACGATCAAACGCCTGACTGGGACACCATTGCAGAAAGTGGATGCCCAGAAGGACCTGGGTGTGTGGATCACAAGCTCGCTTAAACCTCGACGGACTGCTCAATGGTAGCCAAGTCCGCAAGGTCAGTCCTGGGCCTCGCCAAACAGACGTTCTCCTCCTTTCGAATTCTTGTGTGGCTGCACCTGGAGTATGCTATCCAAGAATAGAGAACCTGCACCACTAAAGACCGCAGTACACTACAAAAAGTTCAACAGGGAGCAACGAACCTTGCAACCAGACATGGCCCACTTTCCTACGAAACACCATTAGCTTATCTCGGTCTCTTTCCTTTGAGTTACAGTCAGCTGCGGGGCGAGCTCATTCAAATTTTCCGCAGCATGCGTGGTCCGGACTGCTGCCCCGTACCCGAAGACCTCTTCGAGTTAGCAGCAATGACTAACCTGTGGGATCATACTGCCAAATTACATGTAACTGGTGCCAGGCTGGACACACGGAGGTTTACATCCCCAACGATGTGGTCGAAGCTTTAAATGCTTTGTCTAAGGATGTTGTTGTGTCTGCAGCCGTCGAAACTGTTAAAAGTTAGATAGGTCAGTATTGGAGTACGAAGCGCGATGCGATAGGACTGCTGTCTTCTTGATATCCTACGCCGGCAGTTTATTGCTGTTTGACACTATTACGAGTGGCAGAGCGGCGCTCACCGTTCTGACACTAGTAAACGTCAATACGATTTTACCATCTTACTGCGTGCCTCACTCACCGCATGTTACGATGGATGACAGCAAATTTCCTGCTCAGGACCGAACCAAGGAGGCAGTTAAGCGATAAGAAACGCTGATGAAGATTATAGAGATTGTCTCCTGCATGGGGGACTGAAATCTGGTCAGCATGAGACGTTGTATAATAAATATACGAGATTGGCTACCTACAACTAATGCGCATAAGGTCTATAGGAGCGTGCAACCGAAAACCAAAAATTAACGAACGCACAATTCTGGGTAGTTAAAACAAAACAAATGGCAAAGCTCGGTATGCCGAAAAAAACAAAGAAGTATGATAACCTTAATGAAAATGCTATAACAAATCACGTTTAATTACTGACTTTTAGAAATGAATGTCCCCAAAATTATCCGTTTGCCGTACAGTTCACCAGTTTGTGGCGCGCCTTTCGAATTCGGTTCCGAATTTTCGACCTCCGAGGGATTTGCCTTTTCCGGGATTTCTGCCTACTAGGCGCTCTGCGGGCCCATTTGGATTAAGCAATTGAAGCGTAATCAGCAATTCCTCGAACGATTCACACGGAACTCCAACAGAACTCTCTTTGGAACGACTATTCTCCTTCGTATCAATTCTCTGCCAAAAGCACCGGGGGACTCTCCAGATCCAAGAGTCGTTGAGTCGTTTACTATTTGCTTCATATAGTTGACTTGGTTAAAAAGCTTCTCCTACACCTTTACTTACTTCGCCCCGTACCTAAAATGCCTCGCTTATCCTTTGAATTAATAATGAGAGTCGACAAAACACCATCAGAGCAGTGCAAAAAACACGCCGCAAGTGGGATTTGATTTCAGGTGCCGTCGTGGGGCAACCAGCGAGCTCACCACTAGACTATCGGCGCACAGTGAACGGACTGGAATAAATAAAGGAGTAAGCATTATTCGTAGTACAAACGACTGCAACTCTGTACATATCACTGTCAAGTCACCTCCCACTAAACGAGCAAGGAGTCTAATAAGCTGTATGGATATCAAATACGAATACGAAGCCTGTACGACATGTTTCGGACTCCTTCAAAAAATTTGCGGAGACGGAGAAGGAGATAAAGGGCCTAAAAGTGGAGATGGAGAAGCTGAGGAATCTCCCTCGCTATTCATTCAAAGACACTGAAAGTGCGCGAAAATACGCATACACGGCATCCTCGGTTGTGTCGACAGAGGAGAAAGAGAATAGTAGTTCGCAAGAGCTCCATAGGGACGACAGCCAGTGTCTTGTGCGAGAAAAGCGCGGTCAAACGCGATCTCAGCGAACAAAAAGAAGTCCCAGGGTACCTCGAAAAGGCACAGAGAGTCGGCTACACCGCAGACGAAAATCGCGCCGCTAAAAACGATAAATAATCAAAAGATCGTAGTAAACCGGCAGTCATGCGTTAGTCCTGCTGAATCAAACCTTCCTAAATCAGTGGAAGGCTGTAGCCGGGATGTACGCGATGAAGATTCTGCAGGTATGATTAAATCACAAGGCCGTCTAGTTGATCGCAGAAAGTGCATTGTTATAAAGGGTATGCCTGAGTATGTTTCCGACATTCCAAAGGACAGAAAACAGCATGGCGTAGAAATATTCCAGAAATATTTCAAATCGATCTTAATAAGAGACGAAAAAGTCACAGTATTAAAGGCCTTCAGAATGGGCCAAATAAAAGACTCAAAACAAGAGCCAGACCGACCGAGACCGTTAAAAATTGTCTTTGAGAATGACGAACAAGCGCAGCTACTTTTGAGCAGGAAATCTGCGCTTCAACATGCCCATCCATATGTTTTTTTTCCAGTGGGAATTTTCACCGGCGGACCGAGAAAAATGGAGGGGGCTCAAATTGGAAGTCCTCAGGCGGTCGAGTCCGGGTGAGACATATCTCAGAATAGTGGACGGAAAAATTATACGCCACCAGAGGCCATTCCTCTGGAGAAAGCCCATAATTCTAACAGCTTAGGAGTGATGGAAAGCAGTTTATCCCGATCAGCTCCGACCGGGTTTTGCATTCAATCCCAAGAAATGGATAAACGCCTGTATGCCGGAGTTGCCCGTGCCAAATTGGGATTTTTGTATACCAATGCTCAAAGTCTCGTTTTGAAGATCGACGAACTCAGAGCGATAGTATCAGAAAGAACCCCCGACGTCATCGCCATAACGAAAACTTGGCTTAATGCCGAAATTGTGGATGCTGAGATTTCGATACCGGGTTACCAGCTGTTTCGTAGTGACCGTCAAAATAGACAGGGCGGTGGGTTAGTCGTATATGTAAGGACAGGAATTTCGGCAGTTGAAAGAGCCCACGCCCTCTCCCTTGAATATGAATCCGTCTGGATAAGGATAAAGAAGACCAATGCACAAAATCTAGAATTCCTGGCGATTTACAGACCACCAAACCTTCTGAGTGCAGCTGATGAGTCGTTCCCTGGTCTAGTCAAAGACGTAGCCACCAAGAGGTACCTATTGCTGGGGATTTCAACACACCTGCAATAGAGTGAGAAACTATGGCAGTTAACAGTGTGCTAGTCTCTTTCAACAATAACCTACTGGACCTCACACTCGATCTCCCTCTGACGCAACATGTGAAGGTACCAACAAGATTTCGAGAGAACCAGAGAGCGAATTGTCTAGACCTAGTTTTCACTGAAGACTTCTCTAATAGCTACGAAGTCTATTCCAATGCACCTCTCGGGAAAAGTGACCATACTGCGCTACTATGGGATTACTCGTTCCTCTCTCAACGCCAGAAGAGAACAAAGGGCCAAACTTATATATGGAAGGCAGATTTTAATACGATGAAGAACGAATTGCTGTCCGTGAATTGGGACCAATTACTCAGGGGAGATCCGGAGGACGACTGGAGATCATTTAAGACGATTTCACTCGATCTGATTAGGCTCATTTGTCCACCTAAAGTACAAAAAACAACTAGTCGACCTGCTTGGTTAACTAGAAACGTAAATAGGCAGCTACGGAGGAAAAGCAAAAGATGGAAAATATTCAGGGAAACTGCGTCACCAGCGCATTTCGAAGAATTTCGTCGTCAACGAAATGCAGTCAAAAAGTGTATCCGTCATGCACGGAAGGAGTATGAATCCAAAATTATCCGACAGGCTGAACAGAAGCTCTAGATTTTATTTAATTATCTTAACAGTAGACTGAAAAATAAGGACCCGGTCGCGGTGCTGAAGGATGATAATGGTGTAGAGATCATTGAGAACAGCGAAAAAGCCGAACACTTAGGACAGTATTTTGCCTCGATTTTTACTAGAGAAAGAGAGTTTCGCAGTCGAAGTGCCAGAAATGCTGTTGAGACTGCTGGTCCCGTGCTTGAATCCATACTCTTCCCGACAGCTGTCATGGAAAGGGAGCTGAGAAATCTCAAGGAGGCAAAGTCCTCGGGTCCGAACAATATACCGGTCAAATTCCTGAAAGAACTGACGAATGAACTCTCCAAACCACTGGCAAACATCTTCCACTCGTCATTCGAATTAGGAAGGCTGCCATCGGAATGGAAGACATCAAATATCTATCCGATATACAAGGTCGGGGCTCGCACTAATGCTAACAATTGCCGGCCTGTTAGTCTAACCTGTATATGTTGTAAACTAATGGAGGCCATAGTTAAGGAAGCAACAATGAAGTTCCTGGAGCAGGACCATTTACTCTCAGACTTTCAGCACGGCTTCAGACAGAACCGATCGTGTCTTTCCAGTTTATTGCTCTCGACGGAGCAATGGACTCGCGCACTGGACGAGGATGGTATGGTCGATGTCGTCTACACAGACTTTAAGAAAACGTTCGATAGCGTCCCACACAAACGCCTAATTTACAAACTTTCTAAAATTGGGATAAGAGGAAGGCTGCTGAAATGGATAACAGATTTTCTTACCAGGAGGTCGCAAACCGTGTGCATTGAGGTCTCAAGGTCAACTCCCATCCCCGTTCTAAGTGGTATATCCCAGGGCTCTGTCTTAGGGCCATTGCTATTCCTGGTTTACATTAACGACTGCGTCGACGACCTGGGATGCAGCGCCATCATGTTTGCTGACGATGTTAAGCTGTGGAGACCCGTCGGATCTGACGCAGACAGGTACGCGCTTCAAGACAGTCTCAACCGCCTGAACAGTTGGTCAGCTCGTTGGCTCCTTAATTTTAATGTAGACAAATGGGTGGTCTTGAGACTCCGCACAAAAAGACCAGTAAGGAGTACGATTCATTTCAATACGTCCTTGGTGGTCAACCACTTTCAAATGTCGTGGAACAGAAAGACCTGGACGTCCTAATGACCTCCTCGTTGAAACCATCATAACAGTGCCAAAGGGCAGCCAAAACTGCGACAAGGGTGTTATTTGCGATGAGGTGAGGATTTGTGCAGATCGATAAAGAGCTGTTCGGAAAAACCTATGGGGCATTCGTCCGGTCTCACTTAGAGTATGCAGTTCAGGCCTGGCGACCGTGGTGGAAGGAAGATTATCAACGATTCTAAAGAGTACAGGCGATGGCAACGAAGATAGTCAAGAATCTTCATCATCTGCCTTACGAAACCAGGCTGACTGAACTAAATCTGTTTCCTCTAAATTACAGGCAACTGCACGGCGATCACATTCAAACCTACAGGATTGTCAGAGGCCGTGAGTGTGCCCTAGACTTTGATGAATTCTTCGAATTGGCCGGGACTGACCGGCTGCGTGGTCATTCCTTTAAACCGCAGAGGAAGCTGGCTCATTCGGACGTCTGACGGAACGCCTTCTCTCACAGGGTCACTGGGGCATGGAACGGACACCCTGATGCCGTGGTTCTTCCCGCAAGTGTCAAATCCTTT
This sequence comes from Spirometra erinaceieuropaei, assembly GCA_902702965.1. NCBI lineage: Eukaryota > Metazoa > Platyhelminthes > Cestoda > Diphyllobothriidea > Diphyllobothriidae > Spirometra > Spirometra erinaceieuropaei. Next base: position 89,043 of record CACRXP010001021.1, read on the forward strand.
AAGTGCAGACTGGATGCTCATTTGTTGAGAAACTACTGTAAGTATAATGATGATTGTTTTAGCGGCGGCAGTTTGCGCCTGGCTCACACCTACCGCTAACTTTTTAACTTCCCGCATATGCTGATATAATTGATGACATTATTCCTGTTCACCTATATGAGCAGGGAGCTCAAGGGCGAAAGCCTCATGCCCCTAATAAACTGACTTAAGCAGGTCAAACCACAGACTTACCCTTTCTGCCATATCTAACCGGCTGACGTTGCCAGACGGACCACTGGAGCATTAAAGCCATAAAAAATCCAAGGTTTGAGCGAGATACCTGAAATTTTCAGAACGGATAACCGTATTCTAACTTACCGTCTTGTATTCTCTTACACTAAAAATCAACCCTTTATAGCTTTATATGGGCCATTTTCGGATCAGACGCCTGAAATGCGCACGCAGTTTCGGTTTTTGTTTTAGTACTCTAGCGTAGTAGTCAAGGGGCAGTAACAAATCTATCTTTTTCCAAAATGACGACTTAGTCTGCGAACATCCAGAATGCCATTCTCCTTGAAAATTCCTGCTGTTTCGACTTTTTCGGTCGACGAAAATTCATAGATTGGGTCCACTTTGAAGAACGTTGCCGCAATAATGTCAACGTTCTTGTGAAGCACACTAAAAACTTGCGAGTACCTGTTGCCTTGTTAGGGTAGCTGGCTGCCCAAGAATTCACTTACCTTCGATATTTCTTACCTGATCGAGTTTCTTAATGGCATCTTCCGGGTCGCTCAGTGACCGGAAGTATCGCCCAAACATAATTTCTTACAATTTGCTTGGGAAGTGTCGTAAAAATGTTCGACCAATCGCCCGATAGCCGGCGGAAGCATTCCGCAAATTGCTACAGTCGGTCACTTGGTAGATCTGCGTGACCCCACATGGTATGCCGCTCCCTTGCTTTTACCTCGCATTTCCTTCCAGAAACTGATTTTGCGTTCGTAACTAGGCCTTCTGTTTATTACTTTACGTTGATTGGAGTTCTGTTATTACCGTTAGTCTGTCGATTATATAGTAATCAGTATCTACCGTTCGGGCTCGAACAGCCGAACGCTTCTGTGGGCTTCTCGAAAGGCATAACTCCGTACGAATTCGACACGCGTTTACGCGCCTTCATGCACTTGTTGTCAATAATTATCGTGTCGCATGCGTTGATCTTATAGCTATCTGCTTCTAGATGCAGTTACCAACTGTGGCGTTTATAATACGCGTGTTGTTTGCAAGCCTGCGTAAATAGTTCCCTTTGCTGGGATACCGCTTCGTCCAGTACCCCGTCATTTATGTAGATTTTTCATGCCGAACTGGCATATTGCTACTTGTCACGAGAATTGATCGTGTGGGACATAAATATATGGGCACGCGCCGAGCCAGCTCGGATTTGCCAATTTTTACCGTCCATGGACGTCTCAATGAATGGTCGGCTGGCCGTCCTCTGCACCTTCGGCCAACTAAATCAAGTGTTGTAAGCTATTAATGCATGAGGTATCCTACCTTTGTTCCTTTTTTAACTGTAGACAGTGGTTACCTGATGGCGGTCAACGTAATTAGACAGCTGCTGATCCACCTCGGTCTAGATTATTTCACCGGATAGACTTTGATGGTTTGTTCTGTCGTGAATAAGGTGGTTATCTGCGCTCTTTGGTTGGCTCCGCTATTCATGCGCGTCTGCTGTTAGTTTCTCTTATTAGATTGTGACTTATCTGCCCTTTCGGTGGCATAACGCCTAAATTTCCAATTCACGAAACGTGTTTTCTACCGTCTTGTCGATGTGGCCCACCATTCGGTTATATCTGTTGAGAGATTTTGCTATGGCTTTCACGTTTTTATGTGAAAGGCCTAAGGGTGTGCAAATGTCATCTTTTGGGTGTGATTTTTGACAAAATACTTGTTATCAGTTCCGGCTCAGTCACTTAATGGTTGTGTTATGACCATCTCCCCGGACGAGACGCGTACACGTTCCATGTGGGACATCTCTTACCCATATTTTTGGTCAGGATGCTTTGGAACCATCGTTACAACTGATTTAACGACAATCTTTTTACCCCCTAACAATTCATTTGCTGCTTGTTCTGACGTATCGCATCTTAGTCAATACTACATATACCGGTTTTAGACCTAATGCCTGTATCTTTTATCATGTTAAGTCAGCTTACTGAAGCTCCGGTCTGATACCGCGAGGACCCGTCCGCCTGTTCGCCTAATAACTGGAAATCTGCTCATCTATGGTTTGTGGACAGTGCAACGGACTAACAAAGGCTTGTTTTAAAATAACTGGACCTTCGTTTCATGAAAATAGACATTCACAGACAATTAACGATGGTGCTTACTGAAAGCGGAGGCTTGAGGTTCGACACGAACAGCCCGGCGGTCCGATAATTATCCTGAAATCGGCTAAATGGACCATATCCCAGCCTGCCCAGTATTTTGTGGATAAATGCATCATGACTATCGATGCATGTGTCGAAACTGTCAGCACATTGGGGTTAGACGTTGCTTTCGTCCGCACGCGCCCGGTAGTTTGCACCTCTTCAGCGCCTAAAGTACTATTTGCCCTAAAATCATGACAGTTAAACTGAGACGAGACCGTGAGAACACACCTGCTTCCGCCCTGCAGCCCCTGTGTTGCAACAACAACTTCTACCTCATAAGGGAGTAACAGGAGACTGCATACACTGGAAAGAGATAAAACTGTGCTGCAGACGAGAGAGAGAAGGCGTAATGGATTGCTTATCATAGTTTAGAAGGTGTTTGAAGCGCTCATGCCAAAGTTCGACCTTAGCCTAGTTGTCAGCATTAAAGCCGCAATTCGCATCGCGAATTACTAGGTGTCGAGGGTTTACCACCAACTTGGGGAGTAATTTGATAGTTTTCTAGTGTCAATCGTTTGGGACCTGCCCCATAGAGGTCGCTGTTTCAACCCAATATTTCTGCTGATCATCCATATATGACCTTGCTGTCATTTTCCGGAGTTGGCGGTAGAAACCATCGTTGTAGGATCTGGCTCGAGCCGTCTGGGCGGGCAAATGCAAGGTTCTTCCGCTGATCCAGTCCCTGTGACGCCGCACGATGAATCCTAGAATCCTCATGACTGCCCATAGACTTGACTTCAGTGAGGACACTGCCCTCTCCGTCGACTTAGCCTTAAACAGGACCGGATTTATGTACCCAAGGTCTCGGCAGTCCTGGTTTGTCAAAATTTTGCGAAATTAAGGCATCTCGCACGTTGTATTCAGGGCGCAAAAAAGAGATTAACTTTCGGGTATATTCGTGGCGAGCATGGTCGGACCGATTATCGTTACCAGTTTCGCACTACTTAGTGACCTGTTGTCGTGAGCCCAGCTATAATGTAGTCGATCTGACTGGCCGTATGATCCTCGTTTAACTAAAACACCAGCAGATGTTTGTGGTGGTATTTGGAGCGCGTGTCCCCGGGAACAATTAACAGATCATATCGAGGAAGTCTCCCAGCCAACTTTTGCAGCTGCGAGTAGAACGTTTCTTTATCTAGCTGTTCGACAACTGATGTTGGTACGTGCGCGGAGACGACAGAGACGTTCGAAGAGTAACCCTTCAGTTGCATTTAAGTCGTCCGTTTATTAACATGTCCTCAGGCAAGTAGTGTGCGGCTCGCTTTTTGCGAGAGGGCGGTCGCCACACCGTATCTCGCAGAAGAGTCGCGTGGACTGCTGTGATACAGGATGAAGTTGGAGTTGACTTCCAGCATCTTTCTTTGCGCCCGAGTAGGGTGTTCGGACTTCAGACAGGCAGCAAACATCTACGTTGTAATAGTAAAGACTGCGCACCGTCAGACTTTGGATACCAGTGTCCTTAAAAGTTCGCACGCTTCGGCGTCTAATACCAAAGGTCCGTTCTCTGTTGAGTAGTCCAGCTCGCATACTGTTCGTCTGCACCACTGAACCAGGGTTGCGGAGCTCGTCGGTCCCCGAGGACGTCATAGCATGGACCGTAATGCTGCAGTCGGACATCTTCATGAGGTTTTTTGGGGATCTTGAATAGAGGTTTCTCCTCAACAGCCACTCGGATTGTTTATTCGCGGTTATCTCGTCTCAGCCCGCACAGTACCCATCTACTGAACTAGGACTGCGAATCGCGTCAATTCCTGCTTACACCGTAGCATGAGTCAGACGTCGTCAGAAGATTTATGGGGATTTTTCATACAAGCGAGTTCCCAACTACCTCTCGGATTGTTTGCTTGGGCTAGTCACCTCCGGCAGTTTGGTAAAAAAAACAACTTCAAGGTAACTGCTGCAAGAAAATGTGCCAAATGACGGTTTACAATCATTTTGACTGTGCTGTCATCGGCTTTATAGGATTTTATAAGATAGGTGGGCTGCCAAGTCTCCGCCTTCCGCGCCTTTGTGGCTGACGCTGCGGATCCGCCGATCCTTATCCGTCAGGCTGAGAGCTTGGTCATTTTGCAGTTCACCTTCTTGGAACCCCGCTTAACTATTTGTCATCCCATGGAAGCGTCTGGCAGCCAGCAGCCAAACTAACTGGTGAATCCGTTTTCCCTACACTTGCGGATTTCCTTTGTCTTTTTGGGTCGATGCTCCAGAATCCACGACTTTTCTGACAGTCGGATAGCTCTGTCCACACCAAACAGTGTCGCAACTGCGGTGCGTCGTAGACTGCTTTGGCGGTTGCAAAGTATTTCATCTTATTTCGGCCAGCGCCCTTTTAGATTCCTTTTGTTGCAAGTCCCGTCACATAGAGAGACCTTGGCCGTCAAGTCATCCTGGAAGTGTATTCCAATTGGTTGGTATTTTCTACCTTTTAAACATCGCCTAGAATGTTTTGCACATGAAGCTGATTTTGACTACGTTATTTTGCATTTTCTGACAGTAGACAGCATTTCTTAGGATGGAAGCACTTGTTCTGGTAGCCTGGGCGCGCACCGACAGTCAAAATTTCCATTTCCACTCAGAGTTCTGAAAAATAGGATAGTTAATATTTCCTGACCATGTAGACTTCCTGCTCTTGTTACTCAAGTTAATAGAAACTTTCACTAGTTTTATTGCTTGGGCGTATGTTATAATGGGCAAGTAATTTGTTTGACTTGAAGAGTAAGTTTTCGTGTCGTACCTTCATGTCCTTTGTCGCAATCATGTATCCGTTGTTAAGGCTATCTCTCTTAGGCTTCCTAAAATCCTTCTATTTTAATGTCACTTGTTGAACTCTCAAATTCTCTACGAATGAATGCTGTTAAGGCGATTGCAGTAATACTGTTGTTATTTTACCGTTTAAGCTTCTTCGATTCGGTATTCGACGGATAACTGGAGATTATCAGGGCGAGACTTTCTGTCACTCCCTAATTTCTCTTGTATCCTTTGTCCTTGGTGTTATCGCCTCTTTTCTCTGTTATTTGCTTCCATTCCCATTTTTTTCTCTGCAGACTCTTCTCGAGGTGTGTATAGCCACATCCTGCTTTTATGTTTTTCTAACCCGCGTATTTTCCCCCTTTCTTATCAATTATGCCCATCCGTCCATTAGCAATGATCGATCCCAACGCACTCATATCCCAGCCCTTTATCTAGAAAACCTTAATTGTGCATATGGTTTGGGAATTGTCTTCGGCCTCGGCGTTGCCGTTTTTCTTCAATCTTCAACTCAACCTGTGCCAAAGGCAACTTGGCCGTTTGGCTTATACTTGTGCTTTCTCACATTCTTTCACTGGTCAGAGTTTTTCGTTGTTACTTTGACGAAACCCGAAGCTATCTCAGTTGATCTCTACATGCTGAATCATAGTCCAGAGTACCTGACTGCTGCTGCTGCAAGTTTTATTGAGTATGCTCTGGAGATCTGGTTGTGGCCAGCAAAGAGTACTTCGTTTGCTTTTGTTAATCTGCTTGGCCTGTCCCTCTGCATTTTCGGAGAAGTTTTGCGAAAGGTTGCCATGTTTACTGCTGCGCGAAACTTTTCTCACGTGGTTCAGCATGTGAGAGATACCGAACACCAACTCGTGCGCCATGGTGTCTATGGCTGGTTTCGGCATCCGGCCTATGTTGGCTGGTTCTACTGGAGCCTTGGAACTCAACTGCTACTCTTGAACCCAATCTGCTCAATCTTCTATCCTTTAGCGGCCTATACATTTTTCAAAGGCAGAATTGACAGTGAGGAAGCCAGTCTGATTAGATTTTTTGGCGATGCATATCGCCGTTACCAACGCGAGGTTGGTACCGGCTTACCCTTTATTCGGGGACATTTGTCTGATGGCTATATGCCCTGAAATGTTGCCCCCCCCTTGCACCAAGATCCCATGACAAATGTACTTCCCGGTGATGGAGATATTTTAGAAATACAGCCTTTTCATCCGCGTATTTCTCTTCTTTTCTGCCTACCTTTTTTCTTCTTGTGGCCATTTGTAACAGTTAAACGTGTTTTTTTGTCCGTTTGGCCTGTATTCAACCCTTAAATATTGCGATCATCACGTCATGTCATCCGTTTTTATCTTTCTTATGAGGGATCATTGTTTTATGATGTGTCGGAAAAGACGGTCTGTTACGCGTAATCCTACATAGACAAAGTTCACCGTACTTAGAAATATCAAGGCGACTGTCAATGAAACTACAACTGGTCCAGCGCTACGACGCCGCCTAGATATTGTAGCGAATTTGAATTTGTCGATGACATAAAATACTTAGCGGACATGCTCTTGTTAGGTACTGCTGCATCACTGTTTACCAATCTGCTCATTACCAAAACGATCAATTACATTTGCGCGTGCATAGAACATTTCCACCACGGAAGTATAACACTACTACAAGCATTGAGAGAATTGCTAATAATATTTACCGCGACTGCATGGTCCCTGTTCAATGGGCGACTCTGGACAGGTAGCCTAGATGCCCCTGGCCTAGTCAATGGGCCTACCACTAACCAAAACTGGAGAAATTGCAGATCAGCGAATACGCTAGCCAGCTGCAATTATGTAGCCGCTTCATAGGCTATGTACGTGCTATCGCGTCTGATTAAAGTGACCTTACTCCGACTCATTGAATTTTGACTCGGATAAGTGTGTCAATAAGTTTCTTCTTGCAATCCTAACTACAAGAATTAATCCCACTGTCTGGCACTGCAAAATAAGCTATCTGGCAGCGCAATCTCAAGAGCCATTTATAGTTTATTTGTATCCCTCAGCCAGAGAAAAAACTTTGTTTTCTCTTTAGCTAACACAGTCTAAAGTACTCACTTGCCGAAGAAGAGATAAATAGAATTCAGTATCTACTGAAAGTGGTCACTCAGAAGACTTCGTCACTAAAAAATATCCGGGATGAATGAAAAGTCAACAACTTCTACAGAACTGTCATCTTGCGAAACCGCCTTCCCACAGCAAGGCAGCCGGCGAATCAATTAATAGGTGGTTGACTTGGACTCCGTTGGATGCTTTCGCTGTTACGCAGGCTCACACACTCCTCTATAACTCTTGTTTTGCCAGGAGGAGCTGCCGACTCAGGTCACCCTGACGTGTATTTAATCCTTTTCACTCTCCATGGTGGGACGTGCCACTTTCATCGGACGAGCAGGAATTAGTCAGAAGGGTACAAAAAATGCCCGTTAGCTTATCTAGAAGAGGGTATGCCCGATCCTCGACTACCAATGGACAGCAACCAGGAAGGTTCTTCTGCATGTATACACATTGCAGCTAGACCACATCAAGAATTGACAAAAAGTAGTATAGACCCTGTAGTTGCGATGGCTCAGTAGAAATCAGCCAAAGAGTAGTAGCCAATTTGATAAAGAAAACTGTTTTCAATGAACCGTCCGCAACTAAATTTTATTCCACGATATCCTCCCCCTGTCCTATAGATCAACTTTCAAACTGCTATGGTCACCGAACTAGCCTCTCGTTTTTTTTCAATTTTGAACCAGATGGACCATCTTGAATGGTCGTCCGAGGTTCTCAGCGTCGTTTGACCTGACAGTCGAGCCCGGACGACCGTCTGGTACATATCCAAGATGTAGAAGTCACGGTGCTGTTGAAAGAGAACTACGGCCACGATTTGCTTCCTATTTACCAGTCGCATAAGTGACAACGCCGCAGGCTGGCCCAATAATAGGTTGACACAGTCACTTGTCGCTTGGCTGAACCATCACAAGGTGAAGTATCCGAAATTAGGATAGCTAACGTGAGCCACAGCAAAAATGCGATTGATTAGAGGTTTCAAAGTCCGTCATAGTTTTATAATGTTGCTATTTCTGTATCGTCCTTGCTCCACCTGTGAATGTTTCCTTGTCTAAAGAAATGGAAGCTTTGGGGGCTTCCACAAAATGCCGGCCTTTGTACAAAATGTTAATGTCCGATACCAGGATGGTTGGGTTTATTCTAATTTACCTGTTGGATTTTAGAAACGGATTTCTGTGCACTTATTGAAGGGGCTGGGATTAATCATTCCGTATGAAGAGGTTATGTTGGACTTTAAGGGAGACGTACCGTTAGTAAATTGTTAAGTCGACTGATAGAGTGCTTTCCTTAGGACCCGATCTCACTGGATAGTATCACGCAACCTCCATATAACAGTCAACAAACTAGTGCCCTCCGTCTCTGACATCTAGCATTCGAACTTATAATCTAACTGTAATAATCAATTACGTTCCTTGTTTTTGGGCAGAATGTTTCTGATAATATTCGCTGTATGGTCCTAATTCAATGATAATTCCTTCACCAGGTCATCCGAGGCCAATGACAGTGTCGGAAGACAGTCATAATAACTTTGATAATTCTTTATGGTTCTATAGTAATAAATCAGTAAGATTAAGAAAGCACAGTCAGAGTTAAAAGGGCGAGGTAGAGAACTGGAAGGCAAACCTGCACTCGAAGTGAATAGACCAGCAGTCTCGACAATAACACAAATAGGTACTCTGTTTAAAAAGCGTGCGAGTTAGAAAGGGCGACTACCAAGGGCAAAGAACAATGAGAATCGGCCAGTGAGAAAGCTGGTATTGGCGGAATGTCATTTTCCTTTAAGACACTGCCCGTAATAGGAAAAGTAATAATATCCATGAACGCGCTGCTGTTTCGTCAACTAGAGGAGCAGGACGGCAAAAGTATGGCTCCTCTCCAAGACGGTAGTGTATATTTGCCGAAGAAGTTTCAACCAATGCATTTGTTTAGAGGCTTATTAGAAGCTGACTTATAACGGCAGCCCAAGTCAGGACACGGCAACTTCTGGACGAACCGTTATCATATATTCCAAAAGGGTGTTTTATACAGGAGAAATATCTTAACAAATGTTGCGTTGACATGAAGCTTTGGCAGAATAACCTCTAACATGAGGGGAAAGACGGTTATTTGAGGAATTATCGGGCGACCAACATGTTCACCATCCGCAATTCCATTCGCGAACTCTTCTCCCTCCAACGTTATTTGTCTACTCATTTTCCTCCTGAAAACGATTGGCCACCGTCTACAAAAAGTGCTGTGTCGTCGTTTTTGAACTTGTTTTATCTCAACATTTTAAGTTTTCGTTAAAATTCCAGTGTGCACTTAGCATAGTCCGTATTTCTAATGAGCAAAACACTTTTTAAGGTAGACTGAATACACGGGATTCGAGCAGCCGGAAGACATCTCGCAACAGCTATTCCTGAACTGTGTGAATTTCCTACTTGCGATAGTCCGTCCTATTAATTGTTCAAGTGCGTTCTAATTCCCGGGGCGTTGACTTGACCAATAGCGTTTTATGAAGCGCAACTTGTAACTTCTCACTTTTGGTATTGTTTCAGTAGTCGGCTTCAGGTTACACGACCTAAGACGCAAATGTCAATGGAGATTCGCGTGGACGGGGTTCAGGCGAAGTCATTGGTCCTCTATGGAAAGCATCCTAATCCGTAAGGCGATGGTGTCGGGGGAACCCTATTGCATGCCAGGCACTGTTTTTCACATCATAACACCATTTTAGTTTTCAAATCGACGCACAGCCATGCTTCAGGATATTACCGCTGCATAGCCCGAGACTGCTTATTCTTCAAACCCGAGAGCGTACTTATTTCGTAGAAAGCTCCCATTTAGGACCGCCACACTGTTCGTCACCAGCAGAAATGCTGGCTAGACCGCAGTTATTCTAATAAGCAGACTCCATTTGTCCGGGGCACCTATAATCCTTGTTACTTGAACATCAGTTCACCACTTATTAGATCTAGCCTGATAGTATTTCTTGGGTTCGTTCCGATAAGGGTGTCATGAACAAGTTGGCTGTAGAAATAAAGATAGTGCGCGCCTGAAACATTTGATTTTCTTTGCGTCACAACGTGCTCTTGGCAGGGTCTTTTCATTCCTAGCCACGTCATGTTTCAGCTTTGCAGCCGAAGTTGATGCATCTTATACGATGACAAAATATGCTTTTTGGGATGTCCACTCATTGCGCATAACTGGAACATCTACTTAGTGTCATGTTTCCCGTTCGTTTATGTCATTGGCCTGTTTGCCCCCCCCTCCCCTCGTAAGGTACTTCGCAGGACGAACGGGTGATCTTGTAACGTCATTCTTTCTCGTTTTAGGAAATTCTCAGCGTTAGCGATGTGTTCTCTTATGCTATTTTTGATAGACTTGGTAAATAGACTGAGATACACCTGCGCACAATGTTTCGAGGGATGCGTGCCTCTTTTCACCCATTGCTGCATTTCACGGTCGCGGGTGTGGTTTCCTGTTTTGGGTCATTCTTGGTTTCGGAGCCTCGGGGACGGGACGGTTACATCTGCAGAGCGTAATCATATTACTGTAGATGTCCGCACACTATATTTAGTCACAGCAATATCTGATTGTCTCACTGCAGTAGTCCCCCATAGAAGGGTACCGTTCACTTTGTTTTCTGGTCTCGTTTCCGATCGCCCAACTTTGCTGGGACCCGTTAAGCATGTAATAATAATAAAACCCTATTTAGTGCCACTTAACAGGCAGTTCCAAAGAAAGATAAAGCTTGGATCGGGCTGACGGTGAAAAAAAACTGGGAGTAAATACAGATGGTTTTTTGTATAGTTTGGATGGTTTAGGAGAACAAAACTGCTACCTGGAAAATGATTTTAGTTCAGAAAGGTATGGGTAATATTTCGTCGGACAAGTTCAGTCTCCATTCATTTTCATTAAATTGGGACTGGACCAAAAAGAATCATTGAAGAACTGTTCTTCGCTGTCGGCTAAAAATTGTCTTTAGTGTTGCGGACTGTAAAGTCAGCACCATTTCTTACGTGACGAGACCAGAAAGTGGGATCAGAAACCACGAACCCCATCACTACGGTAGATTCAATCGGTGGATTCAGTACCGAAAAGTTGTGGGAGTTCATCTGAATGCAAAACACGAGTAATAGTTCTTTTAAGCAAAGAATAATTTTGCAGAATTTTCGCATTCCTGGTTAACTTGTTCCAAATTGAAATTGTGTCCACAGCAAAGAACCAACGATATTTAACGGTACGTGCCAGAGGAAGGCGTAAGAAGACCCCACGATGATTGTTACTTTCGAGGGTGGTCAAGATGTTTCAAAGTAGTAAGCGGGTTAAAAGTACGATTGCTAAAAGCTTAACAAGTAAAAATAGTCCGTTTTGTAATCGACGAAAGCACAAGCGAGGAAGACTTGTAAACCCGTAATGTGAAGTCGACATGTTTGTTTTTATCGCATGGACATTTCTTTTCTCCCAAACTACCATGTATTTCGGGTGTTTTGCTATGTTTGCAGGCGGGGAAAGTAACTTAACCGGCAGATCTGCGTTTGAGTAGGATATCCCTGTCTCACTAAACATCACTCTTATGGCAAAGAGCGTGTGCTCATGCCTTTTATCGTTATTTCCTCGACCGGCTCTATTATGCCCTTTATCACTCTGTTTTCGTCGCCGCGAGTCCAAAAACCACGGATTTCAGCTAGTTGATCAATTTTGGCCCCAACGCGCTTTTCATTCTATACCTTCTCTTTTAGGCGGTTACTCTACACACGGACCTCGGTGATATCAAGATCGAGTTATACTGCATGCAAACGCCTCTCGCCTGTGAGGTGAGCTGTCTTCGTATTCGTCGAAAGCATGCCTACTTTCCCTGCTCTATCCCATCTTCATCGCCACGTTTAATATGAATCTCGAACAGTATCTGGCATTGGCTCGTCGTTGTGCCTGTTTTTCGGTGGCACCAGCCAGTCTTGCCCAGGCGCTCACTCTTCTCTCTCAGGCCTCCGCAGACCTGGAGAGAGCCTTTTATTGGAATAAGGGCTGTGGTGGGGGGAGCATGCTGCTCGTCCAATCTACCTCGCACGACTCGTTGTCGAGGGCACTTCAGTCGCTGTATCTTTATCCCCGCCATTTCTTTTCCCTATCTCAACACCAATGTAAGCGTCCCATAGACAACTCCAAGAGGTTCAACCTTCCTCCTTACCGAGTCTGTTCAGACCCATCCGTCTGGCCGGCTTCTACCTCCATGGCCCTTCATCCTCCGAAAGAGTTTGAGAGCTTGCTTCGCCTTCAGTTGGATCCCCTTTCTCCGTCTGCCCTGGAGAGGGCTCTGCTACAACAGCACTCGCTCGTGGAGCAGATGCAGTTCTTAGTCTGCAACACCGTGCTTTCTCCACCCGCACGCCTAGCTCGCTTCGTTTTTGCTGACAGTTTGCAGGAAATCTTGGCCAAAATCCGTCCTGGCACCACCGTCTACCCGTTTGGCTCAGCTATCAACGGCTTAGGATCAGTGACGAGCGACCTGGACCTAAGTGTCGAAATGGGAATCGATGTAGCCCCGGAGTTGGAGGCACTGGCTGAGTACCACCGTCTGCAGGTGACGGCGGACGTGAGTCGGAAAGGGAACGACATCCTGGGAGATTTACTGCGTTTCACTGGTCAAACCTCCTACAAGCTTCTTACCCCCATCCGGTTTCTGCTCAACCGTCTTGATCCTTTGAGTGCACCCAGTTCTCGTGTCCTTCCTGGTCATGTTCCGATCATCAATTACTCCCGACACCGTGCGCTCGGACTGGGTGTGGATATCTCTCGTAGTGTTGGGGGTGAACATAGCAGCCAGGTAGTTCTCAGGGCTGCTCACTGGATGCGATCGCTTGTCCAGCAGGTCCCGCTTCTTATATTTCTGGCTTATGCTCTAAAGTACCTTGCGAGGGGAGCACACGTGACTCACCACGGCCCTGCATTCGGCTTCACCAGCTACAAACTCACTACTATTTTGGTGCACTTTTTGCAAGTTACCGGGTTCGCTCCGCCCCTCGAGTACCTACTGGTCCAGGATATGAGTCCGGCAGAGGTCGTGAGACGTATCTTCATTCCTCTCAAAGAGGACTGGACCTGTCCGTCCGAGGCTGCAG
>CACRXP010001021.1:141299-163645 GCA_902702965.1 Spirometra erinaceieuropaei
GTCGTACCTCCCTTCCCCACTCCTCGGTTTGGCTCGAAACGTACTGTCGCCGATCGCGTCTGGGTTCCTCTGGTCTGGCCTCTTTGACGCTAATAGCCTCATCCGGCGTATCAGTCCTGCCCTGGCGATGTCCGTTCTGAATCCCCTATATACTACTGCAGTTTCGGGGAATGCGTCAAAGAGTCTTAGGCCGGGGTACGTCTGACTCGGCCATGAGTCTAATTGGCCACTTGGAAAGCCGAGTGGGCGAATGCTAGGCAGCCCTGATCCGCACGTGCGGACACTCACAAAAGGCCCAGCATTGCGATAGGCACCCCGAGTAGGGATCTACACGTTCTTGCAGGCATCAACAGCCACTGCCCATGAATTCTTCGCTGACGACTGTACACTCAATTCCCCTGCCGAAGCCGCCACGCAAATAAATATAAACCTCTTCGCTTCCGACTGTGCAAACTGCAAGCTAACCATCAGTACGGTCAAAACGGAGTTCGTGAACCAATCAGCATTAAAGGAGGAATACACCACGACAAGTATCATCGTTGATGGCACACGAACTGCATTCGTGAAAATGTTTGTCTACCTAGATAGCATCATCTCAAACAACACCAGGAAAGACAACGAGGTGGTCAACCGGCTCTTCAAACCAGCCAGATTTGTGACCATCTGCAGGTGTCCGTCGGTAAGCGCAATGAACTTCGACGTAACACAAAGCTCAAAATGTGCGAGGCGGCCGCCCTAGCAAGGCCAGTATGCACGGCGGAGCTATGGGCTGTCTACGTCAATTGAGCCAAAAATTTCCTATACTTCCAAATCAGCTGCCTCCAGAGAATGCTAAAGCAGAGGTGGCAGGACAGGATCCTCGATACGAGGGTCTTAGAACGATCGGAGCCGTCAACATCGTCATGCTGAGTCATCTACAACTGCGACGGCTGCAATGGTCCATTCGTAATGTAGCCCTTATGACACCCCAATCAGATGGAATCTGAGCCGCCGCTTTCTTTTGTAAAGTCCTCGCCCTTTTTGCGAAGTCCAGGAGGCGTGGTAGTCCGCCTAGATGCAGGTTCATGTTGTCCCAGCCACCTGCGGCCGATTACACCCCCTGTCCCCTTGCACCCTCTTGAGACTGGACCCAGGTGCGTGAAGGAGGAGAGAGTGTGGTAGATGCTTTGCAAACCTAGTGTCACTAAAACCTAATTTTTGCGCAAGTCCTCGTCTCTGCGCCTACCCCGCTGTGGAGCGCAGAGAGGATATCATCGGGCTTGAAAGTGATGATTCTTTGGCGACAAAGTCTGAGTAGCTGAATGCGGACCTTAGGTTATTCCTCATTTCTGCCGTTTGTAAACCAAGAAGGTCGGATTATTATTTGAACGAGACAGCTGAAACAACTTCTTCATATATTGCATCATATTTCGATGGGACTCCTCCAATAGCAAGTAATGCCGCTTCTAAGTTAGAGTCTCGTATTTCAGTTTTTGCTGCAAACTGATCAGTTCCCAACGCCTCTGCGCGGACGATTATTTTCAAATCGGTCAGACGATGCGTTTTCTTTCGCGCGAACGTCCTGTCACGTCACTCCCTGATCGCACACAGTTGCCGCTTTGGCATTGTCCTCTGATTGGCCTCCTTCATAACCCAGTTGTGTTCATTTTTTGTCAGAATATGGAAGGAAATATCGGATAGACATTTAATAGACGTGTCGAGGGTGTTGTTGATGAACATTCTCAGGAGCCTGATGGAAATATGAGGGAAAGGTATTTGTCGGACTCACCGTCTTCGTCGTGGGGAAGTACATCATCCTGCAGTTCTTCCAGCTACAGGAAAACTTGCTCTTCGGACGGGGAAGCGAGTTTGCTGGAAATGGCATCGAACAGGGGATTCGATGTATTTGCAAGGACCCAGTCAAACGGCGGTCCTCTATAGGAGCCCACCGTACGAGAGGATCTGATGTTGTGGCCAGTGCGCTCTCACATACCCCTAGTTCATCTGTCTAGTCTTCTCAAGATTATGAGAAGGCCGTCCTCTTACCTGCCCTCGGACGCCTCTAGTAGCATTTAATAGCTACCTGATACACTCTTATCGCTTAAATCTCTCGACTGGGGTATTTCGTCATCTGAATGGACGACGAGTTTACCCGTCTCCAGCAATTATTGGCTGGCATGCTTGCGTTAGCAACGATCGCGCGCGCATGATCGTCGCCATTATTGCATGGGTGAAGCGTGCAATCTGCCATTTTGTTATATCATTTTTTCGTTTGCCCATCCCTTCTGGTGCTTGAAATGTTTACGCACGAATGTAAACGTATTATTAAGCGACAGATTAAGGAGCTCGACAAAATGTTAAGGGAAATAGACACCGACGTGGATCTGCTTGTAGCGATAGCAAATGTTATCATGTCATTTGATAAACCATACTGGGGACTTGGCGAGCCGCCTATGTCACCTGCAGTACGTTTCTTCAAGTTATCAAACATACTGCTTACGAATAAGAAGTCCGGATCGGGGGTCCATTAACACTCTGCCAGCGCGTAAGTCGACGAGCTAAGCAGGTAATGGTATATGGTACTAACTTCCTTCGTAAGCTGCCATGATCCGCCCTGCCGCCCTGCTATGAGTGAAATGCAGACGCAAGTGAAGAGGCCTGTGTGGTTCAGAGGTATACGAGGTAATTAAAGGTAGTTTATTGCTTATGTTTAACTCTATGCTAAGCGGATGTTTACGAGACTTGGAACAAGGGGGCGGAATGGGCGTTTATGGGATCGAGGTCACCTTCACAAGGCGGTTAAAGAGCTCCGTCGATGCCCTATAAAAGCGACATTCGCAGCCGGATTCCATACTACATGACTGTGTTGATTAGTGCAACCATACTCTTAATACACCTACTTGGCTTAGAACCGACAGCAGAACATTCATGGTCCAGGACGCATGATGAGATCTGAAGGCAATTTTGTATTTTGTTTTTTTTCCTAATAGGATCTGTTGTTTCACTACATGAAAAACGTCTTCATTTAAATTTTTTCATTCAAATAACACATACAGTAATAAATCAGACGGGAGGTGCAGGAAAGAGCGTTCGTAGGTTTTGAAATGCATACATCGCAAAGGAAAGGTTTCCCGTTCCGCAGCTGCATAGCGTCGTATCGCGACCTTCGCCGTTGTTTCCATAGCGACCGAGTGGGGAGCAAGAGTTTTTCCCTATACTACTAATTCACTCATACTCGTTTTGTTTATGTTGGGAGTTTTTTTCACTGCTCGCTCAACATTCTTCGTAACATACTACTTACTCGATAACTATTATATTAATTCTGTATACCTCGTCTAAAATTCTAAAATTAATGTAAAAGTTATTCTTACTTACTCTGAAAGGACCCCCCACGGATCTTGAATAAGGATTATTATTAGTACTACACACAAGGCATGCATAAAAATATTCATTCTTTCACTCATTTGGTAGAAAGTCACGTCCTTTTTGAATTTTATACTCGAACTTAGGGTATACCTCGGTTTTAGAAAACTTTTGCGATTTCCAAATAATTTTGAAATCGATATGCCGTTACACTTGCATTAAGAGCCTCCAAACTACAAGATGTATACCTACCGTGTACGGTAAATCATACATCGCTACAAGAACTGCTTGAGTCATGGTTTACTGGGCCCCAGTCCATTAACAAGTGCAGTGATCTTCCTCTTCCATATTCGGTGCTGAGACTTCGCCTAGGCGGAGTAATTAGCCACGCGGGGAGCGCACAGGTGAACACTTTTCCCAACACCAGGGTCGGTGCGTCAGATGGTCGAGCAATCAACACATCAACATCGAACACACGTGATGAGATTGCAGCAATTAATGACGCAAATGTCGGCCATCAAACAGTCAGAATACCATGTGCAGCGATCCCTGATGAAAGGGGGAGCCGTGAATATTCATAGGTATGCGGTGGCATGGCGACTGCATCCTATAAATATTGCAGCCCCTTGTGCATGAACCACCCTTATCTACTTTGGTTTCTGATTATGGGTTCGAGCAGGAATCCGAGAAGTCAGTCCAATAAAGCTGTTGTTCCAGCGATCTTGTCTCCTTCTTCAATAGTGAGTACGTCCGTTTATGATTTGTAGAGCAGCTAACTAATCAGTTACGTTCCTCTTCCATGCATATAACAAGCTATGAGGTAGTTGCATATGCAGTCCAAACGAAGACAGCGTAAAATTAGACAGCGTTCGCGCGCGGTGAATAGTCATAGCGCTGCAAGAAATATTGCTTAATCAGGATAAAAAAAAGGCTGCAACTGTGGCCCTACGTCAGGAGGTTTAACGCCGTTCAGTATCAGAATCACAGCCCTCAGCTGATGAGGGCCCAGTTTTGCAATGAATCTGCACGTTGGCCGCCTATGACCGGCTGACGACCGCAGTGTCCGACGCAGGGTTCAGACGGAGTCTGGTAAATGGCGTCTTTTACATAAATACCAGGCAAGGTCATCTACATGTATTCTGTGGGAGGCGAAAGTACTGTAGCATTCGCTGCAAAAATTTTCTTCGCCCTGTTCACAGAGGACGTCGTCAAATTTCTAACATTCTACGGGAGGAAAGCGGGGAGCCGGGGGGTTATTTGAATCTCAACTTACGCCGTCATCCTGGGTAATAGTTGTGTTTTGTGTAGTTGAACAATTGACCTTCAGAGGTTTCCAATAGATGGAACAAGGATAATAAATCCAATCGGCAGAGACTCGAAAATGTATTCAAAAAGGCATTTAAAATGCCCACGACCGTTATCAACGAAAGTGCTTTAGGACCTCCAAAAGCCAACTAACTAATGATATTTTGTAATATATTCATGTTACTAATATATTTCTGTGCTAATAATAGGCAACTTTATGTCCACTTACCCTCGTGCAATATTTCCCTTGTAGACCTCCAGTCGACAACAGACGAATCGGACAACCAACTAGGAGACAAGCTCCTCTAGCACATTATAACAACCTATCCGTTTTTTGCATTTTGTTACTAATAAACTAGTTCTCCTACTGAAGTGTGTTATTTTATTCCATTTCGGGGTCTTGGTGGACATACTATTAAGGGTGGGGTGATACAGTGGAGGGGACCCCTGGTAGAGTAGAGCGAGAAACCCGGTTTTTCGAGCTCGGCTGCTGCTCGTAACGAGATTGGAAGCCCGTTCTTGAGCACGTTTTAGGCTCGTTAGGTCAAGCTCTGACCGAGCTCGGATCCATGACTACATCAGACCGCAAACAGAGCTCGCATATCTCGTGAGACGAGTTCTGTACGAGCTCCTTCAGAGCTCTTTTTGTTATTAGTAATATTTATCCATCTAAGGGTTCCCTATACATAAGAACGCCGAGTGTTGATTTTGACCTACACTGGGTAAAATAATGGAGCCATTTATCAGTGAAATATTTGTTATAGGAATTTATCGCTGCTTCACTAAGTCCTCGGAAGAGTTTTGTCGATCGATAAAGTTCTGTTTTGTAATTCTCTCGACAGTTGTCTTAAGACAAAGACACTTAACTTCTAAAGTCCTTTTCAGCGGCCAGAACGACGTAAAAGGCTTTCCTCTCACATATAAGGCGAAAATCCTACCTGAAGGTGTTTTCGTGTAGTGGCGCAAAATGACGAATTCCGAAATTGAGGTGCAAAAGGTCGCGCACTTCATTAGGGCAAGACGGCGGCGCAAACCTAAATGCTACCGCCGGCCGCGCGCTCTGCCAGGCTCTCTAAAACCCTCATAGATTGGCAACGACGATCTGTGTGCGGGAAGCTATTGTCAAACACTAGCCTCCAAGTTAAGTCAGCCGGGGAAAAACTTAGAAATGCGAATAATTTTATCCAGCGGCCCCACTTTATAGAGGATCAAGTGGTAGCATCTATGCATAGGATAACGCGGAGTAGAAAGCGAAACATCCTACACATTGAATCCTCAGAAGATGAGAATATGAAGTGTAAGACGTTAGTTATCAGTAGTGACGTGAAGCTTCTAGGATCACTAAAGAATGACAGGCGACAAGAAAGACCATACGGGAGGGTTGGAAAAATCCGAAGGAGAAAGTAAAAGACACACCGAAAAAGAAACCAAAACCATAGCATGAAACTGATAAAGATGTACCGACGAAAGAGGTCAAAGAAACACGGCAGATAACGATTAAGGAAAACAGTCTCCCGACAACACGCGCATTTTCTGAGCCCAATTGTTGGGGGGAGGGGATGTGTCGATCAACAAATTCTGCACCATATGGGCTTATCTCCATTCGGGGATTTATCCGTCGATATGATAGTCTGTTTGCAATCGGTTACCTGCACCTAGTCTGTCTGAGTGTAATGCGCAAATTACTCCATATGCGGCGGCTCGGAGTTAAAAAGTTTTCTCCGGCACCGAACGTACTCATAAGGAAATGCATGGATTGTTTGCCTGCGGAGTTCGCACGCAAATGCTGAACACCCGATTGCCTTGAGTTTTGGAAGGCGGCTGAATTCCGGCAATTTCTTCTTTACAATGACCCGGTAATGTTAGAATCCCTTCTATACCATGAACGTTACCAACGCTTCCTACAGTTATCTGTTGCTGTGCACATATTTTGCCACCCCTGTTTGCACAAAATTTGAAGCAATTTTGCACATATTCCTTTAAATAACTTTGTTGCAGACTTCAGTACGTCATATAGTCCCGCGAATCTTATTTACAATGTCCAATGCTTAGTCCACCTCCACGACGGTGTCAGACGGTTGGGAATGCTCGATAATTTTTCGGCATTCCTTTTGAGTCTTTCCTTTAAGACGTTCGCAGTTACGTAAAAGGACCAGCGAACGTAGCCACACAGGTGTGCAGGCGCACTAATGAAGGACGCCTGACTGAGTTGCCCACAGGTTCCATGCTGTTAAGCGATGATGAGGAAGTGCCACTGTCTTTTCGACTACACCGCAGCTCCACAGCCATTTTCTTTAATGAGTATGTCTTGTCGATTCGAACACCCCACAGTGTTCCAGCTTATACCGAAAAGACCGTGCTGAAAAACGTGGCGGTTGTTATCTTCTTTACACCAGAGCCTCACTCGCGCATTCGCCTTATGACCTGAACATTTCTTCCTTTCCTGGAAAGCTCTGTTTCGTTTAGGTAATCCTTGCGCAAAATAGGAAAGCCCTAGTTTGATGTCTATGTAATCCCTCCTTGTTACTCCTGAAATAAAAACCAACTCTGTGAAGTCTTTTTAAAAATCGTAGATGCATTATACGATGTCAAGATAGTCGTAGGGGATTTTAATTTGCCAGAACTTGACTGACATACACATGCTCCCTCTGTTAACTTCCAGAAGATTCTGGATACAATTCACTCTTCAAACTGT
Organism: Spirometra erinaceieuropaei; assembly: GCA_902702965.1. Taxonomy (NCBI): domain Eukaryota; kingdom Metazoa; phylum Platyhelminthes; class Cestoda; order Diphyllobothriidea; family Diphyllobothriidae; genus Spirometra; species Spirometra erinaceieuropaei. The sequence goes on from CACRXP010001021.1 coordinate 148,642, forward strand.
TCTTGGTTTGTCCACTCTTCGACTAGAAACGATAGTATGTTAGATTCAGTTTTAACTAATGGCATCATCCCTTTGTCTATGGTTTTTCCATCGTGACATTTTTACGAATGATCATGCATTAATTAATTGTTGCCTTCCAGTTCCCATTTCCGAAAAGCCAGCAGTAAAACATATCTTTTTTAACTATGATAATGTTAACGAAGAACCAGTAAATAACTTTACAAGCACTCTCGATTGACACAATATTATTTGAAATGGTGATCCAAGTTTTCGCTACGATTTATTGCAGCGCGTAACAGAAGGTCTTCTTTATCTCGTTCACTGAGGACGTTTAAATCGAGTGCCACTTCGTCCGCTGTCCCTTATTTTCTTAAAAACAGACTTAAAAGCTACAGAAGCAGCTTAAAGATCCTTCCATAAGCTCGTTATCGGTTTACTTAAGAATTGCTAAAGTATTTCAACTAGCTTCGAAAATGAGGCTTGCGCGAAATTAGTGTAGAGAGTCTTTAGGTATTAGTGGTGCACTCCTTCTAAATCTGTTGCCGAGGTCTTCCGTCAAGGATCACCAGCTAAGTCCCACCAAATTAGTCCGTCTGCTTAGTTCCAAAGACACCCTAATTACAAAGAAGTCCGGAAAAGCAGAATTGTTAAATTCATTCTGTGTCACTCATTTTACCATTGAAATTAACCCCATCCCTTCAATTCCTCCGTTGTCTGATGCCTCCCACACAACCATTCATTTTTCTCCCGAGAGTATTCAGAAACTGATAGACCAGCTTACTAACTCGCACTCAGTAGGAACTGACAACATCCCGAAGTCTTTTATGAAACCGCTAAGATATTTTCTTCCTTTGCTTAGCAAATTACCTTCAGTCTTTCTTGAGATGCGTTTCTTTCCACACTATTGGAGAACTTCTCTTATTCTTCCAGTATTTAAATTTGGGTATCGTTCTGATGTTGAAAACTATCGAGATGTCCATAAAACACCATCTATCGCCAAAATCTTTGAAGAAATTATTTCCATGGAGATTACTGACTTTTGTTTAGCCAATTAAGTTATTAACTCTTCCCGTCTTGGCAAGCAGAACTTCAAGTGCTGCCCTCACTGGTATTATTTGTAAATATGTCCACCTTAATCTCGATGGTCACTTTTTCCTAATTCCCTTGTTGCATACAATTCGAGAACAGCGACGTTCTGATTTCCACATTTTTCGACTTTACTGTCCACTTTGCCGTTTTACTATTTGCACATTTACCATGTGCAGTTGCATTTCTGACTACTTCACATTTCAGAAGAACATGTAGTGAGCATAAGCGTGCTTTCGATAAATTCCCATCGGACCTATGCATAATTATTCTTCTATGACTCTCGATAAAACATCACTTGAAACATCGTCTATCGGTCCTAAGTTCCGCATACCTCATCGAAAAGTCTGTGATCTAGACTTAGAAATACAGTTCGAGAATCTCTGGAGCCAGACGAACGGTCTAAAGCGCATTTCTACAGACAGTGTCCAGCACTTGAAATCAACTCTAGGGAACTGCAGCTAACTGACAAAAACACAAATTTTCGGGGACTCCTGACAAAAGCTCACATGCAGAAGTTAAAGCAGCTGAGGTATTTTGGTACCTAGACCGGATAAAGGAGCAGGCGTAGTTATAGTGAATAGATCGGGCTATGTGGCGAAAATACAGTCCATATTGTCAGACCAGAAGAAATCCAAGAATGCCGACAAAGAAAAAAGTTCCGTGGACGAAGCAGAAGCGCAGCTGATGGACTGCCTACGCAGACTCCATGCAGGAGGCTTCATGAGCGATCTAGAACTCGAAAATTTCCGCCCAATGGGCACACGCATCCCTCGGTCGTATGGTCTACCGAACATCCACAAGAACGGCCTACCAGTCCGTCCGATCTTAGACATGCGAAACTCTCCCTGTCATGCGATAGCGAAGTGGTTAACAAAGAAACTCACAACTCTACAATACCAACTAGCACCACATGGCTATCGAGATAGCTTCGAATTCATTGAAAACTTCAAGCCCTTAAGATAGATGGATAGATAGATAGATAGATAGATAATTTTTATTAAAGACCCGTCGGGGTCCCATCAAAGCACGTTAAAATAAATTTGCATGCGAGTTTTAGACGAGGTAGGCCGAATCTTTACAAAATGCAATTCATAGTTTCTGAATTAGAAGTCTATTGAGAAACATGATGATTGAGGGGTAAAAAACTCCTTACAAAAAGTTAAAAATGATTGGATTGATTTTACAGGAGAAAAAAACCCCTCTTTAAAAATAATAACAGAAAAAGCGAGCAGGACTGGCCTGTAGGTGGCGGTATATAACGGAATGTTGTCGGTCATCGTCGAGGTAGCAATAAATGTCAGCCTCGATGGGTACGAATGTGGGTCAGACAGGACTGGCTTGCAAATGGCATTGTATACGGGATTCACAATTGAGATCGTCTGGGCCGGATAGGTACGCCGCGTCAAAGAGGCCAGACGAGAGGAACCGAGATGCGATCGGTCACAGCACGCTTCGAGCTCAGCCGAGCAGTGAGGAAGGGAGGTACGACCGAACTACTAGTAGACAGTGAATACTGAGGGTTCCGCCGTGAGCGTCGACAGGCCGCATGAGGTCGGAATGCGGGAGATGACATTAAAAACCGCGAAAATTGTCGCCATGGGGGGAGTGATAGCAGTGGATTTAGAAACCAATTCAAAACAGGGGTTTCTAATGATATAATTAAGAGTTACCACTTAATCTACCACTAAATCCCAGGAGGACCCTTCTCGAAGTCAAGAATCTGAGTGTTCGGGAATGAGACCGTTAACAGTGCCTTTATGCTTTCCGGTGTAAGATGGTTGCGTAATTTCGACTTGAATACCAGTAACTTAGGCGATGTTTTCACTCGATGTTCCATCACTCTTCACAAAACGTCTCGGTCACAGAGATAGTCAGTCAGCCAGTCACTGTGTTTGAGGAAAAGAGGCTTACGCCTTTGAACTCCCTATTTGTACATAAAAAATCGAGAAAATAAGCACAAATTGAAGAAATTACAGCATTAAGTGAATGCAAACATCGATTCACATAGGTCATTGGTCTTATGGTCACAAAGTCACATAGTCCGCTTATTGCTGCAGCATATGTCTGTCAAGCCGACACTTACATGTCTCCATAGATTGAGACATAGCAATCGTCACAGGCAGCTTATTTCACGGTTCCACGGCACATTTGACGAAAAAATACTTTCTTATATTAAATCTACCTTGGGGAACACGTAGTTTAAAGGGATGTCCTCGGAGGTTATTTGTAGTGGCGATTTGGAAAAAACCGTCGCGCCGGAGGACGCAATTCAAGCCACGCCCGATATGGAAAATTTGTATCAAATCTCCGCGCAACTGCCTATAACTCAGAGGATAGAGATTAAGGTTGTTTAGGCGGATCTCGTATGGCAGTGCACTTTGACCTCTTATTAATTTTGTTGCTGGCCTCTGCGCTCTTTCAAGCAGATGGTAATCCTGCTGCGTCCACGGTCTCCAGGTCCGCATTTCGTATTCGAGGTGCGGCCTTACAAAGCTGCCGAAGAGTTTGGGAAAGCAGTCTTCATTGAAAACTGCGAATGTCCGTTTTATAGTGTATTGCATTGAATTTGCGGCCTTAGCCGCCTTACAACATTGTGTAGAGGGCTTAAGACTGTCTGCAAACCAGACTCCGAGATCTTTCTGCGTTTCTGCTTCTCGGAGTGGCATTCCGTTATGATAGTATTCCCGCGTACTAGGTGTCTGATTTCCGAGGCGCAGTATGGTTCATTTGCTCAAATTGAAGGACAAGAGCCATCTACGGGACCACTCGTCCAATCGGCAAAGATTTTCTTGAAAGTTAATCTCTTCGGCAACATTTTGAATGACTTTCCAGATTTTTATGTCATCTGAAAGCATGGCACTATTACAGTCTAACCCATCAACACAATCATTGATGAACAAGAGAAAGAGGATCGGTCCGAGCACCGAGTCTTGTGGGACTCCACTCTCTGTGAATGTGCGCCTTGATTGCTGCTGTTCTAGGCAGACAATCTGGGAGCGGCCGACGAAGAAATTCTCGATCCATTTGAGAAGTTTGCCGCCGATGCCCATGACTCACAACTTGTACAGGAAACGCTGGTGCGGAACACTGTCGAACGCCTTCCGAAAATCAATATAGACCACATGCACAGTGTGTTTTGCATCCAATCCTCTTGTCCAACTTTGCATTGCGTATAGCAAGTTCGTTACACACGATCTTTCCCTACGAAAACCGTATTGTGCATTGAGCAAGAGATTGTTGGTTTCCAAATAAGCCACCGACTCCTTTTTTAAGGTTTTATCCCCCACTTTGCAGCAGATTGATGTCAGGCTGACGAGTCTGTAGTTCGTCACAAGAGCACGATTACCGCTTTTATAATGAGGTGTAATGTGGGCCGTCTTCCATTCTGTGGGGAGGATTCCAGCAGCAAACGATTTCTGGCACAGAAAGGGTAGTGGTTTGGCCAGCTGTAGGGCAAGCTAAAAGAGCAGCCTTGCTGGGATCTCGTCCGGACCGGGAGATTTACATTCATTCAAGCTTTTTAGTTCATTGAGAATCGCTTCTTCTCGAAACACAGTATGTTCAATAGTCGGATCTCCCATGTTCTCAGAACTAGATAGAATAAAGTCTGCCTCTCTTGTGAAAACATATTGGAAAAACTGAGAAATTGCTCCGCTTTATTTATACTGTCCGATATCTCCAAACCGTCATCAGTTCTCATGACATGAATGGGATTCCTGTTACAGGTGTTCTTTCGAAAATAGCGGTAGAATAATTTCGAGTACATATGTGAATTCCTATCAACCAACGACCAAGAAATAGGTATTCCGACGAACGCACTCAATGAACTATTGCTAAAATGCACAAAAATTGTGCAGTTCCCTTCGGACAACCAAATATATAGACAAATAGACGGAGTTGCTGTGGGATTGCCTCTTGGTCCTCTCCTAGCCGATGTCTTCATGGGCAAGCTGGAGAAGTTTCAAGTAAGCTAAGGCACTACGGTCACTGCGACAAGCACAATTTTGCAATTGCCACCAAAGAGACCAACACAACCACCCTCTTGGATGCTGGGAGTCAAGCATATTCATCGATCGGGTTTACTTCAGAACCGGAAAGGGCAGGCTCCCTGCATTTCCTAGAAGTCCTTCTAGGCAGAAGAATTGACGGCAGCATTCAAAGAATCGTTTATCGAGAGCACACCTGATCTGGGCAATATACGAACTTCTACTGCTTCGCACTCCTTCATCAGAAACGGAATCTGGTCCGCTGTTTGGCGCAAATTTCTAGAAGAAATTAGAAGAATCAAGGGCCTGCTTCGCAAGAACGGATACCCTGACAGATTTATTGTAAGGAATCTTGCCGAACGACCGACAAAACTCATCATACTGACGGAGGAAAACAAAACTCTGTTCCTTAAAGTACCCTTTTAAGGGGACGCGACAAGTAAACTCCTGAGAAGGCGCCTTGATCAAGCCGTTTCACGTACCTTCCCGGCAGCAAGAGTTCAAGTATTGCTTTCGACCAACCCCATCTTACGCGGGGAAGGTAAGGATAGGCTACCAGCTCAGACCACCTCCGTGTGCATTTAATTCTCTACTTCCTCCAGTGGAGCAAGCTACATTGGTCGTACGAGTCGGCACCTATCCACAAGACTACGAGAGTACCTGCCGACATGGCCGAGGAAAGGTGATGTTAAAAGCATACACTGCTCCATCCTCGCATACATGGTTGATTCTGGGCATCGTGTGGATCCCAACGAAGCCTGTCGTGTGATTTACAAGGTCCCACCTAACTCTCCTAAACGACTGGGTCAGCACCTACTAGCAAAAGCAGAACCAACTGCTATCAGGCTACAGAGGCCGGTCCTGTGCGTGCATAAGAACCTCCTGCACGCGCTGCGTCTGCCGTGGGGAAGGATCGATTAACTGCATGCATGTCTCCGCACCCCCGTCCCCTCTCCCCTTGTGGCACGGCTCTACGTAACCCTTACTGTCACTTACTGCCTCCTCTCCCCCCGCTCCCCCTCTCTATTCACATACCCCATTTGTATGAAAAGACGAACTGTACTCGATGGCACTTATCGCTCATACGTTTAGGTTCGTACCTCGTTCCTATATAAATGTACAGGCCCGATAAGAATCTATCGAAAGCACGCGTATACTTCACATTTCCTAGCTTTTATTCTTTATGTGTATAAAGATGTGCGTAGTTGTTGAATTTCTTAATGATAAAACCGTGGCGGCGGTGGCCAAGGCCTGGTTTTACGTCAACAATCGTCTTACGTGGCCAAAAAAACCCAGGCAGCGGGACCAACTGGTGGAGAATAACTTGGGGCCACGAGCAGGCACAAAGGTCTACGCCGTTCGAGTGCTGAAGGACAGCCTCACGTAAGATAGGCCCCGGTAGCTTTTAAGAAGGGCTGAATTTACGTGTTCACATACCGTTAACATCTCCTTGTAGGTATGTCCGCCAGCTGAGCTCCGACTCAGATGTTGACACAGATTCAATTTCTCGACGACCTCTATAAGAAAGAAGATTGTCTCGCTGGCCGACGTCGCCACCCATACTCCAGTAAGAATCGTCGTTAAAAATAAGCCTTAAGACCTGAAATAACAACGAAAACGCACCCTGGTGGAGTGTACCCAGTCAGCCTACTTAACCTGTGGAATATCGGCAAACAGGTTTCACTAACGCATACTTTTGGCTGCCAACGGGACAATGTACAAACGTCGATGAGAAATGTTGCAAGCAGGCACACAGTGAGTTGCATTTTTTCAGTCTTGATGATATACAACCAGAAAAGAGTAAATTACTTAGCAGGACAAAATGTTGAAGTTCGGGGTGACGTGGCGCAATTAAAAACGGAAGTTGCTGAGGTTTTAACGGTTGTTCAAGACGCATACCGACCTAATAAAGACATGTCGTCGGTATTCAATCTGCCACTGTGCACCAGCGAAGCCTACGACCACTTTGTTGGTCGGCTTACCCTCGATGCCAGCTTTGCCCAGGAGGCCGTATGTAAATATTTACGCCTATATATTTTGGATGGATTACAGACAAAACACCTGGCCCTCATTGGTTGCGAAAACGAGAAAGTGTTTGTCAGGAATTTCCTGACTGCTCTACCCAGTCATCCTCTATGCCTCAGATTCTGCTGGGATGCGTCAAGATAAAAACGAGCGTTTGTCGGATGTCCCTTTTATGGCCTCCTCAATGGTATGTCAAATATTTAATCTGGCTTGTTCGGTTACAATTGGTGGAAACGCCACATTCTCTGATTGCACTGTAGACGTGGTTCGCAAAAACGCAACTGACTGGTTGCATGGGCCGGGAGACAGATATGGTGGTAGGGCTAGTCATCGGGCGACCACTGGGAAGTTAAAATAATTGCCTTGAGTAGTTCTAATCTACTTTCAGATTCACGTCTGCACCACCACAGCCGCATCTTACTTGACGATGTCTCCGTCTGATGACACTGTAGTTATGCCTTTCTTTTCATCATTAAGACCTTTAGGCAGAATGTTATTACCGACGAAGACAAGGGAGACTGGAATGACCATTTCTGGCTTATTAGCCGTTGTCAGCCAGTCATGCTCAATACCGAAGTGGGGAACACCTGGGGCTCGAACTCGCGACCTGTTAGTTAGAAGTCCACGCCTCGACCCACTGGGCAACAGGCCCGTTGTCCTGTCGGTTTCGATCGGGAATAAACAATGGTAGAGGGGCGCCCACTGATTGTTCTTACTGAACTCACTCGTTCCGTTGTGCCTTATGGGCTCTCCCTCGAGCCCAACCAACAGTCGCACAGCTGCGCATGATATAGGCAGAAACCGACAGGACAATGGGCCTGTGGCCCAATGGTTAGAGGCGCCGGACTTCTAACTAACAGGTCGCGAGTTCGAGCCCTAGGTGTTTCACACTTCGAGGTTGGGTATGATTGGCTAACAACGGCTAATAAGCCAGAAATGGCCATTCCAGTCTCCCTTGTCTTTGTCGGTACTAGCACTCTGCCTGTATCATGCGGTTGGCTGGGCTCGAGAGAGAGCCCATAAGGCAAAACGGAACGTGTGAGTTCCATAAGAACGATCGGTGAGCGCCCCTCTGCCATTAAAACCTTTTTATATTCACACTGTTCTACTCAATATTGCGATGCGCAGTAAAACATATTACTCAAGCGTCATACTTCAGTAGTATGGCGCTGACAGGGGACCAACACCAGGCCATATAGAAGTCCACCCATAATGGAAGTACAGATTCACGAACCCTCATGTCAGTAGCGTTGAAGCTCGAATTGGGAAAGCCCCAACATCGGCCAGACCAATTATTTAACAAAACTCCTTAGACGGAGGTGATGGGGACAGATCATAATGCATAATCATCCATGGACTTCGTTAATCAATCAGCGTCAATCCTAGATGTGGAATAAGTGATGGTATCATGACCTTGCAAGAGGGCCTGAGTGATATTTTAAAAAAATGAAGCCATTAAGATTCTGAAACTTTTCTGCTAAACAGTAAATAGTGACGCAAGCTCTGAGGGGAAGAAATCAAGGCCTTTAAAGATAGTTTTTAAAGTAAACTTCAGATGGATCTCCTACTCGAGTGAACGGCAGAGGGAGTCTCCAGTCATAAAGGTATTTTTCTCCAAGCAGACTACTTCGTACAAGAGAGAATGAAATGGAGGACGCTGAAGGCGGACCCGGAGACCTCGAAAGAACAGGAAGAGAAGGACTGATAATAATGAATGGAGTGATTGTTTAACAACAAAAACCCATTCTGTGGAGAACGCTCGTCATACTGACAAAAGATATACGACCGGGCAACTAATTTGACGCTAAAATCTACACAAAATTTAGTTCTTTTACGGAGATGTAAATAGCCTCTTGAATTAACTAGATGAACTCAAAATAATTTTGGCCGAATTACGTCCTGGTGTTATTGCATTAACTAAGACGTGAATCATCACGGATGCCAAAAACTCCAAAATACAATTAAATGATTATATGATGTTAAGACGCAACCGAACCAAAAGAATAGGTGGTGGAGGAGCTGCTCTTTATATCAGCAATGCAATCAAATATAACCCTGTTGAAGTATAATTTTTATTTAATGCCAGTTTGCAGGCATTGTCAGGGAAGCGTTAAACACAAATCCGGCCAGCAGTGAAAAAAAACTCCTGTGAAAAGGGAAAAAAATATAGTTGATGGTGGTTTTTATGGTTTGGAGTGTTTAGGAGAAAAAAACTGCTGGCGGCAAACTTTCAACCGTCAAGAAGGGAGGGTTTGCACGGTATCGGATATTATCAGTCTCCAATTTAGTGAGCACGACCTGGAAATACTGCAATGTCATTGTTTGGCTCCTATGGCTGAAAATACTACTGTCACCGTTGTATATAGGCTTCCAAATCAACCTGCCGACGAAGATCAAGTGTTAATCACGCGACTACGCGAGGACTGTTGAAAACAAAACCTCACTATTGTGAAGACTTCAAAGGTCCGCGGACTAGCTGGAACCTTATAACACTTAAGAGCCGCAGACGAGGATTCGACTACATGTTAGTAGACATGGCGCTTGATGAATTCCTGTTTCCGCACGTACGAACAGTGACTCCGGCGTGTGAGGGTCAGAGAGCTAGTTTCCTGGATCTTCTGTTTGCCAAGAGTGAATAAAGTGTTGATGAAGTAACTGCGGGCCCGCACCTAGGTTCCTGTGAGCACATGGCATTAATGTGGAAATCAGCACTCGAAGCTCAAAATCGTTAAGAAAGGTCTGATGAGATAACTCTGAGGCAATGGAAGCGAAGACTGGACACACGCTGTGGACGGAAGCATTACGAAGAGATGTTAACGAATGTTTGTGAACCTTCGAGTTAACTATGATAAACTCGATTGAACGACACTGTTCTCTCAAGAAACATCCGACCGGAAACAGACCGAAACGACTGACAACGGCGGTTACGAAAGAGATCTGAGAAAAGGGCAAGCTATGGAAAATCTTCTTACAAACGGGGACTCCAGAAAAACTTCAAGAATTCAGACAACAATGCAACGCATGCAAGGGATTCCTCCGCTAGGTACGTGCTTCTTCTGAACTGAAGCCCCTGGAAGAGGCACAGCAAAAACCTAAAGAATCTTATGCATACATCAGGAGAAATATAGAAGACTATGACCATATTTCATCCTTTAACAGCAAAAATAATCACACTGTGGGCAATGGCTTTCAAAAATCCGAGCTTTTTTCAGAATTTTTCTAAAGTGTCTATGCCACTGAATCACTCCTCAAGTCCTGTTCTCTGCCACAGTTTGTCAACGACCAACTTACAAACACAGTACTGTTTACACCGCAGCTAGTTTTACCAGAGTTAAACAAGTTGGATCCGACCAAGTTGTCTTTACCAGCTGAGATCCCAGGTGTACCCCTACGCCAATTAGCCAAAGAATTAGCAGAACCACTCTGGATGGGGCTCGGACACGCTGTCCTGTTTGGTCAACAAATTATCGCTTTCGTACTATTGTTGATTTCAGTAGGTATCAGTGTATTTCAGGGAAAGTAGGAGTGTACCTTTGAACTCCCTATTGGTTACATGCAGAAGAGGTATATTGAGAAAATGGAAAGGAAGTAATATAAAAGAAATAAAAGGGGAATAACAAAACTGTACAGATGAACACAGAATGACATGCGTTAACAGAATTTAGAGGCACATGAACTCGGTTTGTTGATTAAATGCTGCAGACAGTTGAAGCACACTTAAGATACAGGAAAAGAAGAAAAATTTTCTAGTCTACAGGCATCGTGGTGAATGCGAGTAGCGGTGTGCGACGTGGTCCAAAATTAATAAATTACATAAAAATATGTTACTTGAATGTTGGTAGTAGCATCGTCATAATGCTAAGTTGTCAACGTTGGCTATCAAGGTGGCCGTAGTCCAGCGTTATTGTGGTGCGCGCTCCACTGTTGATCTAGCCTCCGTTTAAAAGTATCTACGGATCCCGACATAATGACATCCTCAGGCGAGGCATTCCAAGCTGCAACCACTCTGTTGGAGAAGGAGAACTTTCGTGTGTCTAGCCGGGCACCAGTCACACGCAGTTTGAGTGGATGGACTTTCAGGTTAATCATAGCCGCCAACTCGAAGAAGTCTCCAGATGCGAGGCAGCAGTCCTGATTGCGCACGATGCGAAAAGCTTGTATCAGGTCCCCACGTAGCTTTCTGTAATTCAAAGGAAAGAGGTCATGATTAGCTAATAATGTTTCCTAGGGTAGCGACCACGGCCCAGATACAAGTTTCATTGCTCGCCGTTGAACTTTTTCGAGTATGCCGAAATCTTTAGCGGTCCAGGGTCTCCATGCTTGGATAGCAAACTCCAGATGCGGTCGCATGAAAGTTTGAAAGACCTTGGCGAAGCAGTCTTCAGCAAAGGAGGAGAACGCCCGTTTGGCGAGGTATAGAATGGAAATCGCCGACTTGGCCACATTTGAACATTGCAGCGAAGGCTTAAACGAGGTTGTGATCCATGCACCCAAGTCCTTTTTGGGCGTTGATTTCTTGCAGTGGTTCGCCAGTCAGACGGTAGACAGTGCGATTAGGGAACTGGTTCCGCCGGCGCGTAGGAAGTTACACTTGTTTACGTTGAACGGTAGAAGTCAGTCTCTCGACCATTTCTCGAGGTGGTCCAGATTTGTCTGCAGTCGCGCCTCGTCAACTTCGCTTCGTATGGTACTCCAGATCTTTATGTCATCGGTAAACATTGCGACATCGCAATCCAGTTCGTTTGCGCAGTCGTTGACGTGTACGAGGAACAGTGTGGGGCCAAGAACAGAGCCTTGGGGAACACCACTCCTAACGGCAACCTCGGCAGATTGCTGGTCACTGACGTGGACGGCTTGAGAGCGGCCGAGTAAAAAGCTTCGAATCCACATTATAAGCTTACCTTGCACCCCTGTACGGCTGAGTCTGTATAGAAGACGGTGGTGAGGCACACTGTCGAAGGCCTTGTTAAAGTCGATATAGATGGCATGCACCATATCTCCTCTATCAACAACCTTAGTCCAGTGTTCCAGACAGTAGAGCAAGTTTATCACACAGGATCTGCCTTTTCGGAATCCATGCTGGGAATCAGAAAGCAGATGGTTTTGTTCAAGGGACTGCATTAATTGTTGCTTTATTATCTTCCCCATAATCTTACAGCAAATGGAGGTGTGGCTGACAGGTCTGTAATTGTTCGCAGAGACCCGACTGCCCTTGTATAGCGGCGTAATCCACGCCGACTTCCAGTCGGGTGGCAGATATCCGGTCTCGAAGGATGTATGGAAAAGCATGGAGAGTGGCTTAGCCAACTCACCGGCGAGTTCCTTCAAAATCTTCGCCGGGATCTCATCGGGACCTGGTGATTTGGATTCCTTTAGCCTCAGCAACTCCGTCAGAAACATACCCTCAGTGAACTGAACGGTCTCCATAATTGTGGTGTCTTCGAAGGGTTAAAGGGCCGAAGGGTTGAACCCTGTTTCGCTACTAAAAACAGACCGAAAAAATTCTGAAAGGTGATCAGCTTTCGCTCTGTCTTCAGTGAGATGTTCACCTTCAGCAGTCTTTAGCAATGGTATTGGATTCTTGTTCCGCGTGCACTGCCTTATGTAACCGTAGAATAATTTAAGGTTCTTCGCGGCACGGTTAAGCAGGTCCCGTTCGACTTCCCTTCTAGTTTTGAGGATAAGGCCTTTGACTCGATTTCTTTGAATTTTGTACGCGCATAAAGATGTGGGGCTCCTGTCAGGAAGCGACTTTTTCCACAGCCTTCGTTTTTATTCACTTCATTCTTCAAGGCTTGCGTAAGCCATCGAGGTCTGTTAATTAACCTCTTCCGTGAAAGCGGACAGTGGTTTACGATCAACTCGTGCAGAATTTATCGGAACCGTTGCCAATCTTCGAGTATGCTTCCAACAAATACGGACTTCCATTCAATGCGTGAAATTTCAGCCCTCATTTGGTCGAAATCCCCGCGTCAAAGGTTTCTTCTAACTGTCACGGGTCTCTCGGGCATGGAAAAAAGCCAGTAATTCCATAGAAGAACGACGTGGTCACTTATACCTAAGGGGGGTAGGCACGACACCTCATCAATGCTGTCCTGTGACTTTGTAAGGACAAGATCAAGGCAGTTGGCCTGTTAGCCTTCGCGTACTCTAGTTGGTAACATGACGTGTTGAGTGAGAAATAACTTCAGTGCCGCGTTCAGAAAACGCCTATCGAAAGTCTGTTCTGAGCTATTTGCATGGGTTGAGCTCCAGCCAATATGGGGCGCGTTAAAGTCGCCCATGATTAGGATATCCGGCCGCGTAGCGAACTTTTCGAGCTCCTCCAGCAGGCGAACGTCGGTCATGTTGTCCCGTCTCGGCGGCCGACAAATGGTCAGGACATTGAGGCTAGGCGAGCCCGGCACTTTAATAGACAGCCAGATTGATCGCAACTGCACGAAAATTTATCGGCTTTGTCTGATACATTTATCCCATTATTCACATACGTGATTACGCCTTCTCCCTGACGCCCTTCCCTATCCCTTCTAAACATCCGGTAGCCAGGCAAGGCTAACTCACGGTCGTCCACGTGTTGGGTCAACCAGGTGTCTGTTAAAGAGATTACGTCAGGGGATAGATAGCAGAGGTGGATCTTCAGCTCGTCGAACTTTGATAGCAAACTCTGCACGTTAGTTTACAAGAATTTCAGTTTCCGGCTGACGGAAGAGGCGGTTACATTTTGGTTAGCGCCTTCACTTAATATGTCGGCTGCGCGGTCGTTCGGACCGGACCGATCCAAAGGAAGAGTGACGGACGCCACCGTACTTGGTTGTTGTATATAACTAAATTGTTCTCTCCCTCACTGAGCCTCTTTCTTAGTTCTAGAACTAGCTGACTACGTTTGAGCCGTTCCGCTGTCGAGTAGTCCGGATGAAAAAAAAACACCTGGGTTGGAGCCTTTAATCATGAATCGCCTGGAGTGAATGAGACTGGCTTGGTCGCTGCTGGCCAGCACAACTTTAAGAGGCCGGGGACGAATCGACACTGATGGATTATCTGATCGTTTTCCAAGGCGGAAGGCTTTGATCGCTTTAATAGCCTCAGTGGTTTCCAAAATATTATTGAGAAGACCTTGGAAGAGTGATAGGTCTTCCGAGACCTGCTCCTTGGGAGTATTTGCACTCGATTCAGGGAGCCCCTCAATAATAAGACATTTTTCTCTGTCGATCTCTTGTTTATTTTCTACGGAAATGTGGTTCCCTAAATGACGTAACGTTCTGGGACTATGCGCTGGTGATGGTGGAGCAGATGCGCTTACGCCGTCTATTTGTTTGACTCTTATGTTGACAATCTTGGAAAAAGCGCTTGGCAGAGAAGACTGTGGATAGAACTCTGTGGCTCTGATGGATGAACCGATTCCACCACTCGTTTTAGGTCTATCAAGCTCGGACTGTTTCGGAGAATCAGCAAAGATGTTTGGACACACAGCATTTGCCATGAGGGACGGAGCGTCCGTCAATGTCTCTGTTTCGGCCTCTATGGAGGCATCTTCCGGAAGTAGCCGTCCGTTTTCCTTGGCCTTTTTACAGTTTGATTTCTTTTTCTCTTCAGCTTGTGGGTTTCCTTTCTGGTCGTTATTTTCTCGCCTTTTAACTATTCGTTCTGGGGCTGCTGTAATAGGTGCTGGCGTGCCTATTATGCTGGGAGCTTTTGCCCTACTTCTGGTTACTCGTCCAGTAGGCATATTGGTAGCGTTAGCTTAGTCTAGACTTATCGCAACTGGGCTTTCATCTTTGTGATTTCTTCCTCAAGATAGTTGGCCTTGACGTCTAGAATCTGGCATCCACTGCAATTTTGGCCTGCATTTTCTGCGTTTATGCAGTCAAGGAGACTATGTGATATCGCTCGCCGACGAGCTGCGA
>CACRXP010001022.1:11168-30292 GCA_902702965.1 Spirometra erinaceieuropaei
ATGATAGAAGTCGATTTTATCTTGTCGAGTAGGGAGATGACTAGAGACTTCTGCCGTAAATGGCGCTGCTCCGTTTCGCCAGACCTCACACCCCTACAGCGAAGACTGAATAAAATAAAATCGGCAAAAACCAACACCAAGATAATGACACCTACTGTCAGTCTGAATATGTCCTCTACAACACCACCTGCGGCATCTGCAAGTCACGGCATAGTCAAATCCGTAGGGAGTTCGACTACTTTTAATGCTGACCTCTTTAAACACACCACCACGCCTGGTATAAACACGCCTCTATCGACTCCCTCAGCAACCCCTAGTAAGCCTAAGCATGTGCCTAAGTCAAAGGCAAATACAATTGCTGTCTCAGCCACTCGGACACCCAATAAATCCAGCACCAGTATAAAATTTTTTCCTCCACAATCGGCGAACAGTGCCTCAGATACCCCGACTCAAAACGTAGCGGGTTCGCAACTGCTTCCCAGCCCTCATATAGAGGCAGTTAGGCCGAATATGCCGATTTTCCCACCGTTTAATAGACCTCTTGTTCCAATGGAAACATTGCGTCCCCCACCCATTAACTTGTTTCCTCCACGGCCGTTTTACCAATTTATTCCTCGTGATAATGTCTATACTGAATCAGTTAATTCATCCGATCCTCAGTTTCGTCCCGGCAGTATCTGCCCCGCGGACTTCCAGCTGAAAATAAGTTAGCTAACAATAGTTACCAGTTTACCTGCCCGTCATTCCCTCCCCCAAGTCCTACCCCTTTTTATCCACGTCAGAATTTTTTTATCCCACAAACTTTTTTGCAGAACCGGATGGTTGCATCCGAACCGTTTGCTCCGTGTGAGACCCAGAATTGGACGATGTAGCCCACCTCCCTCAAAAACTAACAGCCTTTCCCTTCAAACTTTTTGTTTTAAACGCCAGATCCTTGCTTAATAAGATGCCCTTGCTTCAGACTCAGGTGTTCGTCCATTGTCCTGATATTGTTTTAGTAACTGAGACGTGGGCATCAGCCTCAGTAGCTGACTCCGAACTCTCTCTTCTAGGCTACCATTACATTCGAAATGATCGCCAAGATAGCCGTGGTGGGGGCAGCTGCGTCTTCGTTAAGCAAACATTTACATGTTTGCCGTTGGACCTCCCGCACTTTTCAGCGGTAGAAGGCAGCTGCTGGCTCCAGGTTGCACTAAAAATAAGTTCTCCTTACTCGTTGGCTGCGTCTATCGCCCTCCCAACGCCAATGACAATTTTGATCGTTTACTCTCACAGGCATTTCATGCTGCAGCCGACTTAAGCTTTAAGTATCAATTGGTTGCGGGTGACTTTAATTTCCCTGAAGTCCGCTGGTCTCCGCCTTCAGGCCCCAGAAGGTTCGATGACTTTCTTGAGGCTGTGGATGTCGGGATGTGGACTCAGGTTGTTGATTTTCCCACCCGAGGCTCAAGTATACTTGACTTAATTTTCTGTAGAGGCTGCTTGCCATCGTCAGTGTCATCCCTAGGCCCACTCGGGGGCTCAGACCATGACATAGTTGTTTCAACGTTGGAATTCGAGGCTGACGAAATGGCGTCCCAAAAGTATAACTTTTTCCGCGATTTCCGATCAACTCGCTCAACCGAATTATGAACACACCTTAATTCCTACGACTGGACTGAGTTCTTCCTTAGTTCGGATGTAAATGTTTGCACTGCAAAACTGTACGAAATTTTGGATCCGCTTATTTCTCGTTTTGTCCCCCGTAAGAAAATTATTAATGTTGGGGATGAGATTTTCCTACCTTTACCCTTTCGTCGCAGATTGCGCAGGCTTTATCGTCGTTTCCATCTGCAGAACGATGTTTCTGTTCTGCCCTTGATTTGTGATATTTTTGATCGAGCTAAGAGATTGTCTGAAGAAAAACAGCTAGCCGAAGAGGTCCAGTTTACCGAAAAACATTCGTTAAGTGTCTCGAAACTTTTCTCTAGAAAAATACGAACTCAGAGAAAGACGCAGTATCCCATCCTTCGAGACGATCTCGGAAATCCCATAGTTGATGCCCAGTTAACCGCGGATAGCTTCAATGATTCCCTGTCCAAAACGTTTATTGAAGACTCGACCACTCCGCTTCCGACCATCCAGTCATTGACCGGGGCAGTTCTAGAAACTATAACTTTCACTCTGTGGGATGTGACTGTTGCGATTCGGCGTTTTCGTCAATCTTATAGTCCAGGCCCTGATGGTGTCCCAGTAAGCATTTTAAAAGCCGATGCAAACACGATCTTCCGATCCCTCTTATGCAAGATATTTAATCTTGCTCTTGAAAGTGAAACTTATCCTACCTTGTGAAAGGAATCACACATTTTGCCCATTCCTAAGCACGGCAACTCTACATCATTTGATGACTTTCGGTTAATAAACACCCTCTCTGCAGTTTCTAAAATCTTAGAGACATTGATCAAGGAGAAGATGATGTGTCACTTAACAGTGAATAACTTGCTGAGTGCTGCTCCGCATGGATTCCTCAAAGCTCGATTTTGTGACACCTGTCAACTCTCTTTCTTTGACTATGTTCTCCAATCTAGGGACCATGGTTTTGCTCTTTACACAGTATATTTCGATTTCACTAAGGCCTTTGAACGTGTTGACCATGCTCTTCTCCTCTTGAAATTGTCCTCTTTCGGAATAGGTGGCAAACTTTTGAATTTTATATCCTCTTATTTGGGCACTCGCACACAACGAGTTAAGATTTCCAATACCATCTCCAAGCCCACACGTGTGAGGAGTGGAGTCATCCAGGGTAGTGTACTCGGCCCGCTTTTATTTTGCCTTTTTGTTAATGATGTACCCGATTGATTTCAGAATGGTAAGCCTTTCATGTATGCCGATGATCTTAAAGTTGCATAGCGATATAGGCCGGCAGATCATGACATCGTGCTTGAGCTCCTAAAGAGCGATCTACAGGCTTTCGCCCAGTGGTGCCGCACATGGCGCCTTTCTCTTTCCTGGCATAAGTGCTCAGTCATGGTGGTTGGCGACGACCGTCAACCTCAACTAAGTATTGAAGGTCACGCAATAAATGTGCCAGGGGTTATAAGGGATTTGGGCGTATCATACTCCAAGAGTCTTAATCTCTCGGAGCACTGTGCCTTGATAGTCTCCAAAGCACGTAGAACGACCGGGTTTATCCTCCGAAATTTTAAAACTAGGGACATTAGAATGCGCCTTTTCAACATGTACGTTAGACCTGGTCTGGAATACTGTTCGTTTTCATTTAGCCTCATGCGTGCTACTGAGCGGAAGAAAATAGAATCCGTTCAACACTTTTTTACTAAGAAAATTTTAACCCCAGAACACCGACATTTGTCTTACCAAGAACGTTGCCGGCTTACAGGCCTCGATCCTTTATGGTTCCGTAGATTACAAAAGGGACTATTTTTGCTATTTAAACCCTTATATAATCACACATTTAACCCGCTCACCTCTTTAAGACATCATATCCACCCACGACGTAACAGTCACCGTGAGGTCTTCTTATTTCTGCCTCTGGCACGTACTGTTAAATATCGTCGGTACTTTTTGTAAATGCAATTGCTATTTGGAATAAACTACCCATGAGTGTGAAAACTCTGCAAAATTTTCCTTTATTTAAGAGAACTATTACTCGATTTTTGCATTCAGAAAAGCTCCCACAAATTTTGGGTGCTGAATCTACTGATCGACTGTACCGTACCGATGGCGTTTGTGGTCTCTGAACACTATGGCCGGTCTCACCAGCTGTTCCTCAACGCCTCTACTTTGGCTATCCCCAACTTCATGAAAGGAATTTGACGTCCGATAATCTCCGATACCGTGCAACCTCCCCCCTTCTTGACGGTCGATATTCTACCACCGCCGACAGTTTTTTTCTCCTGAGCCCTCCAAACCACAAAAACCACCATCAACTATATTTTTATGCCTTAAGCTCAGGAGTTTTTTTTCACTGCTGGTCGGATTTGTGTTTACTCGCTTCCCTTGACAATGCCGGTAAACTGGCATTAGATTAAAATTTATTTATTTATTTATAAAGAGAGGTCCTCGGCTTGCAGTTTAGTCAGTTTCAAATTCGAAATGTTGACAATGTAGTCATCTGGGTTTACTGGAAACGATTCGTCTACGGGTTGTCTATTTAGCAACTTCATCAGATCAGCGTGGGACGATTGTCTTACTTTAGCTTGCAAGTTCAGAACGTATTTTGTAAGCAATAACCAACGCATTGGACTTACCGAGTCCATCACATGCTGTGACTGGTCTAGCTGGCAGCGCACATTTGAGAGTGAGTATTAGCATTCCTCCATTTTCGAGAGGGCGAGACGGTCAAGGTTTTGTAGTGTGGGCCGCAGGCCATCTCTTTGGAGGATGTTGCTTAGTTGGCGAGGGTAAGTCCTAGTCTGTCTTCATGATTGTACGACTTCATATCTGGTCTTTTCACTAGTGATCTGGCATCTTATTCTGACGACCTGATCTAGCGGCTTGATGGGAGGGACCGGGAGGCATCTTTTCAGTAGATTGAAGCAATGTTTTCCCGGAATAAATTTGAACAAGGCAAAGGCGACAAAGCATGCAGAATTTACTGACGTCATAAATTTCGAGACCTCTCATTCAGCTGCACACGGTCACTGCATAGTTATATGACAAGGCGAACTGTTCAATCAACGATCAACCTAGAGAGATAAAACGTGATAGGTAACCTGAAACATGGGTCTAGTATGCGGGTGCATATGGCGAGGGGGGAGGGGAAGAGAAGTCATCCAAGTATGAGAGAACTTGTGCGGCCTGATTTAGAGTGCAACGTGCGGGGAACATTCAGTCATGCCGGGGAGAGGGGGCGGGTGTGGGCGAAATGAGAGGGCGCACATTGGAACAGGGTTTCGTCCATAATCGATAATTACCATGGCAGTACCAGGTTTATCACATGGTCCAGCTGCTTACAGAGTTGTGGTTTCCTCCTCCGTATTGTAGCGGCCTCTGTAAAGCGCAAGAGACGCCCTTGGAATTCTCAACATCCCCTAGGCACGTCCTTGTAGAAATACTGAGGTGTTCCGGAGAAAAGTCGCTTGAGTAAGTTTCGCTGCGTCCGGCATGCATTAAATGACACAGGGTTCCCATTAGCGAGAGATTTCCTCCACAGCCTCCGAGCTTTATTCGCTTTGTTTTTAAATCTTGTCTTAGTCCTTGGGGTCTGTTGTTAAGCCCCTTCCGAAAAATCGGGCAGTAGTTTCTGAGAATAATGGGTAAGGGCGTACTGAACCGATCCCAATCCTCGGCTACGCTACTGGAAAAAAAAAGTTCACTATTAATTCACATTGTTTATTCTGGCCTTCATTAGACCGAAGTCACCACGCCACATATTGATCCGAACTCTAATGTGCCATTCGGGCAACGGAAAGATGGAATACTCCCAAAAGAGTGCGACGTGGTCTCTCCGACCCTGCGGAAATAGGCATGCCGCACAATCCATGCCTCCCACGATTTTGTGAACACCAGATACATCATCTTGACTGTTGTCCCTCAAATGCTGTCGTAATAGACGAGAAGTGTTCTGTGGGGAATACCCTGAGTACCATATCAAGTAAACGTCAGTAGAAGGCTAGTTCGGTCGGAAAGACGAAGCGGTGTGTAGTCATGATCTCGAAACATCATGAAAAATAGCTCTGAATCCTTTCAAGCTCTCCAGCACTACCTTAACAGGTCGGGAACGTGGACGCTCCTTAATGTCGACCGAGCGCTTTCCAAGTTGAAAGAGGTTAAGCATCACTATTTCCTCCTTGCTTGTCAATGAGACACAGGATGAACATTAGGTCTGTGGGTACTCGCTTTTCGGGACTACTGGCTGTGGATTTGAGATGTCCCTGAATTAGCAGCATTGCCCTCTGTCCGGCGTGTCTCTCCTGATTGCACAGGTTAGGTGTCCGGAGAGAGTTGGAGTGTAGTTGTCACGATCTCACTATGACGTAGTGATAATCATGACAGTTTTGCTTTTAAGCGCCCATAATCCGCTATTTCCTTTTTGCTCCAGGCATGCGCATCAACTTTATTGACATAAATATTCGTTAACGAGTCAGGGGTACAATAAGAAGAGTTGTCAGAACAATAACCAGTCTACGACAAGTGTTTATTACTTCATTTATTTCAGCCCGTCTGCCGATAGTCTAGTGACTACCCTGTTGGTCACGCCACAGAGGAAGGAAATTAAATCCGTCCAGTACTTCTTCACTAAGAGTTTTGACGTCGAAACACCAACATTTAACGTACCAAGAACCGTATGGACTTATAACTCTTAATCATTCGTGGTTCCGTTGATAACAAAAGGGATTTTGACTGTTTAAGCTTCTAAACATCCGTAATTTTAATTGTCTTATTTATTTTAAATCATCCCCAACACTCTCGATGCGACGGTCACCGTGAGGTCTTCCTATCTCCTCTTTTGGCACCCTAGTTAATGATGAAGTATTGATAATCGTATTTAAAGCGGGTTTGCAGTCTTGTCACAAAGATACAGTATGGAACGTACAAACCAAGAAGACAATCCTGAATAAGAAATGTAGGTGGTAGTGTTTTAGGTGGTTCGGGAAAAAACTGCAACCCGTGAAATGACGTCAGACAAGAAGAGGGGATAGTTAACTCTTAAGTAGGATGCATCCAAAGACTTCCTACTCAAATAGATGCCAGCCAACTTACCTGAAATTCCCATGGGTTTAAGAACTTAAAGCTGGCCTTTGCCGCCTTTCTAGCAATTAGTTCAGATCTGCCTCGGATTTCAGTCCTTGCTTCTGTTAGTCGCCCAAACAACTTTTGGAATTTTTCCTTTATTATATCTTCTCATACATCCTCCACCTCTAGAGGACCTACCTTCTTTGCTCTCAGATACGACTGCCTTTGGAACAACATTCTAATCGATGTTATACCGTCGAGTAGTCTATGTGCCTTTAGGAGAAGGTTTCGCCTTTACCTTAACTCTGCCTCAATCAACCCTTTATTTGTCTCCTTCTTTCTGAAAGGCTTTCTCTTTAACATTTAAAAAGGGTCATTGGGCATCTAAGATACTGCTCCAAATTACCTTATTTACTCGCATTTCGCTTTCCGTATTTGTTTCCGCTTTCCGCGATCCCTCAGTAGAAATATCGATTATCTCAATTCATCCATCGTGTCCTCCACAAAACGCGATGCCCTCTCTGGTCAACCTCTCGGGAAATTAATCGAGGTCATATTGATGCACACAGTCTAATTTGCCTCGTTCCTCTCTCCTGTAATCGTCTTCAGGATTCCGTTCTGTCCGATGGGCTCTCGAGGTCTCACCCTCATTTCCTGTCCCGGTCTAGGTGCGACGCAACATAACATCCCCGGACGCGTTACGACGACGACTCTTTCTCATTTGTTGATTAGCCTTTATATTTTCCTCCTGCTTTCAGGAAGAACCGCCCCTGCTCCTCTATATCCTTTCGTCAAGTAACTTTTTCCTTCTAAAAGTGTGTTTTGAATGTGAGGGTTCTCTGGACTCACCCTCATTCTCTAAATTCTAAGGGGTATTTCTTCACTGCTACCTTCGCGGTTCACCGCTTTTCCAAAAACTTCCAATTCGAAACTTGTGGGTAATACCATTATTATCAAAAGTTTCGTGTTTGAAAGGGTAAATCGTCAACTTTACATGACAAGATTTCTGAATACTACCGTTCCTCTGACAGATCAGTCAAATCATTGCTGTCTACATTGTAGTATTTTATCAGTTGACTCACTATTGACTGTGTCTTGATAGCACCTTCTGGACACTGAAAAGTAAAACTATTATTTCAAATGTCCCCCGTATTACAGGTGGCGTTGCGTTAATGTCCCGGTGGAGCTGGTGATAAATCTGCGATTGCTGTTATTCATGAGGTAGGTTGGTTGGAGTTAAGACATTTAGGGCTGGGAGGGTTGATCATCTTGAGTTGGGCTTAGGAAAGTCAGTATTGGAATCAAAGTTATGGTTGTTACGGTTAAGGTTAGTGGGGTTAATCCTAGGGTTCAGGCTAGGGTGAGGGCCCAAATTAAGACAGAGGAACAAGTGTCCTTCCGGACTTTAGCACAAGGTCACCGGTAGCGGAGGGCTCCTTATTCCTTAGCCACTCTTTTAATCTTTTAAAGTTTGAACCGATCTCGCGAAAAAAGTTAACGGTATGAAACGGAAAATTCTCTTGATTTCGGAGTTTGTCCCAATTAATTCTCGAGCAAAGAGGAAGTCGGGCTAGATGTCGAGTCACACACACGCCTAGTCTCTCTTGCTTAAAAATGCGAACAAATATAAAGTCCGTGGTTTAACGAAAGTTCCATTATGGCCACCATATGGGGCTGTGAAGGTGTTTTCACGGATATCCCTTTCTATGACTATCCTGTTATCTCAAATATCAACGATATTCTCTCGGCAGCCGGCGAGGGCATCTTTACCCTTGTCACAGATATCTGAAACGCCTGCTAACTCAACGACTTAAAGTAGGACTACTGAGCTGGCTGCGGTTTTCTTACTCTAACAGACATCGGAGAACTCATCTACAGAGGGGACGTGACCGTTTGATTACCCCCCACTTCCTCCCCGTCCTCCTCCTACTGCATGAAACCTTTTTTATGCACTCACATACATGCGCGAGTCGGGAAAAATGTTTAACAATATTTGTCATGTGGAAGCTCATGGAACAGAAGGCGCAGATATTCTGACCTGGAAAGTACTTGAATCGACGTGTTTGCTGGTCTTTTCTGTACATCGCTCTCACTGGACCAAATTCCACCGTAAGTTTACTTAGGAGTGTCTGATTAGGAATGAGTAACTAGACTATCAGGCTAGTAAGCTTGACGTCCACTTCGTGTGACCTAAACAGAAAGGATAGAAGGAGGCAGTTAAGTACGTGCTGCGGCGGAAGATTTGGAGGCGGGAGGATGGTCAGGTTGAAATTTGTTTTTGCAGATTCCGCGCAGCAGGAAATAGACGGAACGGAGGACAAGATTGTAGGAGAGGGGAGGGAGAATGTAGTGGGGAAGGTAAAGGAGCACGGGTGGAGGGGGGGTGAAGGAGCATAGAGTAGGGAGTCGGCACATTTTTGTCCTTGGGACAGGTCCGACGTCTCCCCTGGCACAGCTGCTCTGACCTGGTCGATGCTGACCACGTCTTCCTTGTAATCGCAGACGATCCGGCAGGTCTTGGTATTGCATGCCAGCCCACTGAACGGTCCCTCGTATGGTGATCCCAGCGGCTTGCGCTCACGGTCACGCCGAATGAGCATATGAGGATAGTTGGTCAAGTTCATTTGACGTAAGAATGGGCCAATTGAGTTCGAGGTGGAACCGTAAAAACCGACTTCTAACAATCGATAAAACCTCTGGTTCTCTTATAATAACTTTTGCGTTAGCGAGTTGATTGCCACGGTTAGCATCCGACATAAAATAAATTTCCAAACCCGGCAACCTCTGTTTATTAAAACTCTCGAGAAAAAAAGTACTCTCCTTTCAATGAGGAACACGCTCAAATGCACAAACGAAGTCTAGGATAGGTATTACCATAGGAAATTGCACGAATATATTCTATCGTCCATTTTCGTTAAAATTTATATTTTGCTGGACATAATTACGTAAACAAAATTTCTGCACAAGAAAAGGACATCTCATTGAAGGGGCTGGATGGGCAAGCAAAATGTGTAACGTTTGATACGTACAGAAATTATCAGGACAGTTTCGGTTATCAGGTTTCGTGAGATAGGTCACTTACTGTACATTGGTAATGTAAGCCTCTAGGCGTTCCTCAGTATGTCTTTGCATCAAGTCTAGAATGTAGAAAGAACCTCGAATGGAATCGCTGACGTGTCATTTGCAACTTTGAAGCCTTTTATTTTGTGTGGGAACTGTACTAGATCTTAATAAGAAGTTTCGGAGTTCTTCTGAGTGGAAAAAGCTGGAGAAATAAACACTTGAAAATCTCGTAGCTTGGTGGACCGATTTAAGAGACTATCGGTCGCAGTTGAGTGTCAAACTCGTGGACTTTGTGAAGCCCGTATATTTTGACAATCGTTGGAAAATCCTGCTTCAAGGATTTGGCAAGAACTCTGGAAATTAATTTTCTTCCTTCAAGGCGTTCATTGTTCCACTTCTGTGACTCTGTAGGGCCGGCAATTTGAGGCATGCAAGTAAAGTTTTCTGTTTACATAGGATCTATATTCTTATGCAGTTCGTCGTGCTCAAAATAGCAGTGGAGCCTACTTTGTCTACAGGTAGAATTATCCTGCTTTCATCAATTATAAGTGAATTCACTGCTCTTCTTTCACCACAAGATAGTATTGTGAATGTCTTGCGGTTTTTTAAACGTTGCATAGCGTTACTACGAATTGTGAACTGTTCGTCCTCTGTAGATGTCACCTGAAGTTAGAATGGGTCCAAAAGTGATAATCGCAGTTGGATGGATTGTACTTCATTCATTTACATAGTAAATTCTCCTCTCTTGTTGTCAGAACTCTTGTAGATGTGTTCACCACCTTCTTCGTAACTTCTGTCAAAAATGACCATTCATTCGCTTGTCGTTTAAGCATGGAGACATGAGTAAATGTCTCTCATTGAGTTTTAATTACATCTACAGGAAGTTCATTTCACGTGTTTTCTTTACGGAGTCGGTAATGGGCGTCGGATACGAAGACTCCGAGCACCTGTTGGCCATACCGGTTTGTAAATTAATTTCCTTGAGTAGATTCTGTTGGGGGTTTCGTTTGCATAAACTTCGGCAGAATCTTGTTTCTTCGGCATTGGTTTAATGTCCCGGATGTTTCGAAAAATTTGGCACCATTTGAGGTGTAAATATGACAATGAATATTTGGTGAAGAGAAATGAAACTTAATAGGCTTAATAGCATTACGGAAAAAGGCAGGGGAGACTGGAGTGGTTATATCTAGCCTGCTAACCGTCAGCAGCCAACCATAACCAACCCCAAGGTATGCAACCCCCCCCCCGGGACACAAACCCGCAACCTGTCGGTTAAAAGTGAAACACTATATTCAAAAGGCATCTGGATCGTTTGATCTTTAATAAACGCCGACTCTAACTGCAGGATTATCAGCGGCAGCCATAAATTTCAGTTCTTGATTTCATCCCTATGTAACACATCCCTGACGTTTAACGAAATTTCTCCTCTCAAAATACGTAAATGACTGCACTTTATGCTGATTTCATATGATTGCACTTAAAATTTCATATGTGCCTTGAAATGACCGTCTGCCGCACCCTTCACAGTCCCGCACTGTAGAAACGTTTTTCGTAAACAAATATGTTACTGGCAATATTTTAGTAAGGTGTGTAGTTGTCAATTATATTGTGCGTACCGTTTTCAATAGGGTCACCAAGGTCATTGCCTATTACCCTAAACTACACTATATACAAAAAAAACACGAGCTGGTTCGGTATGGCCGGCTGATGACGGCCAACAGGCCAGAAGTGTCCACTCCAGTCTCTTTTTTCTTGGTTAATAATGATATTCTGCCTATATTACCCGCCGCTGTGCGGCTGCTGTTGAGGCTCAAGACTGAGAACTAAAGTACAACGCGACGAGTGAGTTCTCTAACGCGATCGGTGCGCGCGCGCCTCTACCAGTACTAGACTTGGTCGTGAACATAACAAGTTTTGTGGTACGCATTTGCTAGACACTATGTAGGACGGTAAGTTCAAAATGTTTCGGAGTTATAATAAATATTCGATGTGTGCGCCTCTTGTGATGCAGCACACATAAAGTCGGTAGTCGAGTTCCTGCCATGCTCGCTGCTGTGAGTCTTGTGTAACAGTCTTCAGAGCCTCAAGGATTCTCTGATTGACCTCTTCTACACATGCAGGAATTGGCGGGACACAGATTAGTTCTTTTACTTAACGCCGCAGAAACAAATCGCACAGTGCCAAGTCAGGTTAGCGTGGGGGGTGGGGCATTTCAATAGGACGCTGTCTCCATCAACAGCACGTCCGATCCATCTTACTGGCAGTTTCTCATTAAGACATGCTCGCACTGTGAGTTTCCAGTGTGCCGGAACCCTGTCTTCTTTAAAAATGAATTGGACATGTTCGTTTTCTTCAATTTCGGCAAGTAGCCAGTTTTGAATCAGTTTCAGAAAACTGTCGTCAGTAAAGTCTCTTTTGACGAAAATGGATCCTACACACTGTTCTTTCAGAAGAGCTTCACTTTTGATGAATCGCCTTCATGCCCAGTTGTGGAACGTGGATTTTCTTCGTCCCAGACGGGGATATTTTGCTTTTTTACCTTATAGCCTCATCACCGAAAACCAGACAGTTTTGGAGGTCGTCATCTTCACGTTTCATTGGAATGCTTTCACGGAACACTTTACGCTTTTGCTCGTCATCCGCCTTTGAAGCTTACGAAACTCCAAGCGGATAACTTAGGGATCCGGGTCTCTAGGCTTGCTGAACTATGAATAAACGATTCGCGATCTCAGTTCAATATCTCATCTGCGACTAACTGGTGTTTTCTGCCGATTTAGATAGCTCATTTGACCAAGGAAACAGTAAACATGCGAGAGATTAGTTGCAGTAAGCCGCAAACGCATGAAAGACTGGGTTGTTTTTTAACAAAAAGGTGTTTTTAATTCTTAAAATAATGTTAAAGTTCGAAACGATCTGAAAGAAAATTGTTTACGTGATTAGGTGATGAGATGATGGCAAATTTAACGGACGCCCTGTACATTCATAAACGGTAGGCTATAAATATCGCGGGAGTGACGTGTTATCCACACCATGGAAGACAAATGGCTAGCAGACTAGGAGTTTGTACGTGCGTTTCAAGGGGTTTATTAAGTGAGTGAGTAGAGATCAGATCATGAAGAAGGAGACATGATGGCTGGGACCAGAGCTTTATTAGCCTGACGTTTCGGATTCCTGCTCGAACCCATCATCAGAGACAAAAGCAGATGCGGGTGGTTCATGCACAAAGGGGCTGCGGTATTTATAGAATGCAGTCGCCATGCTACCGCATACCTATGAATATTTACAGCTCCCCACTTCATCGAGGATCGTCGCACTTGGTGTGCTTATTGTTTAATGGCCGACATTCGCGTCGTTAATTGCTGCAATTTCATCATGTGCGTTGGATGTTTGTGTGATGACTGCTCGAGCATCTGACGCACCGACCCTGATGTTGGGAGGAGTGTTCACCTGTACTTGCGGACAAAGCAATTACCTCGATGAAACCGGAATACAGCTCTGAACGCGAATGGCTGAACACGCTGCAGCGGTGCGGAGAAATAACGCCTGCTCTCAAGTTGCGGCTCATTCGACGGGATCCGGCCACACATTCAAATTTGTCGAGGCCGAAATTCTCGCAAGTGGGGACAACCGCATGAGCCGGGAGTTGTTTGAATCATGGTTAACTGGCCCCCAGTTCATTAACAAATGCAATGATCTTCCCCTTCCATTCTCGGTGCTGAGACTTCTCCTAGGCGGAGTAATCAGACACGCGGGGAGCGCACAGGGGAACACTTTTCCTAACACCGGGATCGGTGCGTCAGATGGTCGAGCAGTCATCATACCAACATTCAACACACGTGATGAAATTGCAGCAATTAACGACGTGAATGTCGGCCATCAAACAATTAGCACACCAAGTGCGACGAACCCGGATGAAGGGGAGAGCTGTAAACATTCATAGGTATGCGGTAGCATGGCGACTGCATTCTATAAATACTGCAGCCCCTTTGTGCATGAACCACCCGCATCTGCTTTTGTCTCTGATGATGGGCTGGAGCAGGAATCCGAAACGTCAGGCTAATAAAGCTCTTGTCCCAGCGGTCGTGTCTCCTTCTTCAAGTCTACTTCCTGGGACTCGTCTATTCGCTTCTATTGAGATTGGATCATATCGGGGAGACTAGAGCAAGTAAATCACGCGAAACGGTTAAGAGTATGGCATACCAGTCAGATATATGAGAGGGCGCAGGTAGAGTCTGTAGGGAGTGAAGACAGTGTGCCATTTGGCGCGTCTGCTGTACGTGACTGATCACGTAATCTGGCTTCTGGCAAAGCCCTGACTTTTTGCTCTTTAATACTACGGCCTCCATAAACCGTCGTTGACTGACTATGCTTGCGCAACAGAAAGGCTTAAACGCCGACATTTGGTCTACTAGGTGGCCAGTGTTCAACAGCTGTCTTCAGATAGAACTTCTAGGCGCCGTTTTTTCAGCCCCCAAAAAAAACTACTTTGGCACGCGTTCGGCCGATCAGGTTGCCGGTTGCCTTTTCGCACGCCAAATGCACTTGCATCTGCGGTTACAGACAAACTCGTAAACAGAGTTAGAGGTGTCGTGCTGAGGCGAGGTTTCTTTAGTTTGTCTGGTAGAAACCGAGTGTTGGCGGTTGTTTGTATCTGTTCTGTCGTGCAGCTGAGTCTTCGCCCAACCGTAGGAGGGACGTTATTTGCCTCAAAGGAGAATTATATTCGGTCAGATGTGGTTGTGTAGCCGCGCCTGAGCCAAGCAAACCCTAGCCATCTGTAATACGGGATCGGTGGTAATAGGGGTTTTTACAGATGGGGCCGAGGAACGCACAGGCGACGGATTAAAGTAGTTGTATGCGAAAGAAAAGCTATTGGAAATGCGCGGTTTTACTTGGAGTGGTTGGGAAATAGTTGCCCTAACGTCTAACCCCAATCCCTAGGCCCCAACCCGAACGCTTAATCGATGCCGTAAACCCTAACCCATGAAACATCCAACGCGAAAATTAAAAGCAGACGACAGGCCAATAGTCAAGAAAGACCACCGGCATTGGGCCAGAAAAGGCAAACACGGCAACAAAGAAACAAGGACACCGACAGAACACACAGCGCAACGCACAACACCACATCAACTCAAAATAATTAAGTAGGTCAACAGTATTTTGTCCATCGGATGAGGCTACATAACCTCATTTTACATTATATTCACTCCGGCTTCCTCGGAAATGACACATTTCGAGCTCATTTACGCCGCTACGTTTCGTTTTTCAATAGATTCCCCTAATAACCCTTAC
This sequence comes from Spirometra erinaceieuropaei, assembly GCA_902702965.1. Lineage (NCBI taxonomy): Eukaryota > Metazoa > Platyhelminthes > Cestoda > Diphyllobothriidea > Diphyllobothriidae > Spirometra > Spirometra erinaceieuropaei. Next base: position 26,199 of record CACRXP010001022.1, read on the forward strand.
ACTGTAGACCGCTTTTGAGTTAATTCGCCCCGTGTTCCATCCCGGCAGCAAAACATTTTAGTGACGCAATTAAACAGGCACAAGATCGTATTTCTAATTCCATGGATTTGAGCAAATCTTGTTGAATGCAGATACTGAACTTTTCAACTAAGATTCTACGAGACTGATCTCTGAATGAGACCAGCTTCTCGCATGTGAGAGAGAACGTCAAAATTCAACTGATTATATCATGCGTGTCCGATCGTAGGTGTGATCTTTTGAGGTGACCTATAATATTGGCCAGTAGTTCGCCGTTTCTCAGGTTCGCGTAATACCGCGGAAATATTCGTATAGTCTTCCATTAAATGTGTTTTTTACAGGATTTCCGTAAGCTTTTGCACAGAGCTTGACATGAAAACGCCCACAAAAATCGATGAACGGCCTACAAGTAAATCGCTAGTCTACCTCTATAGGTGGTTATTGAGAAAGAGCTGGATTTTCTTAGTGCACAGGTTCAGTAATTCACGCAACTGTCTTGCCTCTGCGCAGTATGTCGAGGATTTTTGACACACCATATCGACGGCTGCCTCAGCGGGTACATGAGTGAACATTTTACGCACAACCGGCTAGATTATATGATTGACTGATAGGCTGCTTTTATGCGCCGTCAAGCTACAATTATTAGTTTCACTTTATTAAACCAGTCACCGAGAGTGTTTGAATGAGGAGAATTCAGCATTGACAGAGGGGATTGCAGGTACAGTCACGGGTCATGTATATGTGTATATACAGTAGGTGGGCTAACTCATGAAATGGCAACCCAAATTCCGAAATGCGTTTTCGACTTGAAAAGACTAAGTAAGTAGGATTGTAAGACCAATCCTCCCGCAAAATACTTCTATAACAAGAGCAGTTATCACAGGACTCCGGCGTAAGTAGCATGCACTTTTCCCATTCATTTGCGATGCCCTCAAAAATTCAATTATATTTCATGAAAAACATGCACAAAAATATTCATCCTTTCACTCGTTCAGTAGAACTTTACGTCTACTTCCAATTTTATACTAACAGAAAGGGTACAATTTGGTTTTAACAGAGTTTCTAATTGTGGGATATTTTAATGCGGTGAAATGGCCGTTCGTAAAACGTCATGTCTTTGCATTTACCAATGCGGCTTCTAAAGTTAACAATATGGCCCAAATCCACTGCTAAATTTTATGAACCACATGTAGTCTCCCCTCAGTACCGTAGAGTAATACATGGTTTTTCATATGCAAAAAATATACGGCTTGTAGTTTTGGAACCCTGAATGTAAGTGTAATGGCAGGTCGGGTTCAAAATCATTCGGGAATTGGGAAAGTTTTAAAAACCGACTTATACCCTTCCTTCGAGCATAAAATTGGATGAAGATGTCATTTTCTACCGAATGGGCAAAAGAATTAATGCTTTATATATGTTTTCCATGAAGCATAACTAAAGTTTTAAGGGCATCGAAAGTGAATGAGAAAAGTGCATGTTACATATGTAGTCATTTTTTACAGAGTATCGGTTTGGCGTGCAGTCGGAAAGAAGTTCTTTCGAAAGCCGGCGTCCTGAGGTAACTGATTTGTTATAGAATTATGCTTCACAATGGTTACTTTTGCAAACCTACTTAATTTATCTTTTCAAGTCGGAACACATTTCGGAATTTCGGTTGAAATTTCATGAGTTAGCCCACCTACTGTATATATATATATATATATATATATATAGCAGCGAGGAGGGACGACAGAGAATGCGGGTAGATTGATACAGCACTGTTTCGGGCTTATTCTGCCTTCATTCAGCCAATCATAACCCTGACCACCAGCAGCTGAGACCAGAAACACAAACATGCGCACAGACGCACCTGGCGCAGTCGGTCCACCACTGAGGCCTACCAGATGGGTCATAAGCACTTCATCGAACCGAAGTTCATCAGTGCCTCGCCACCTGTCGTCCCTCCTCGCTGCTATTATGACTTGGCCGACTTCGGCCTGGTAATTGGTTGCCTGTTCGTGACCTTTGCCACACATACGGAGCTTGTTTGCTTTGTGAAGCCAATAGATCGGTGTGCGCCCATTCCTGATTGATATATATATATATATATATATATATGTATATATATTACATGAGCAGCTCGCTAAGAGTGCAACAGGCCAGACGTCTGGCCCGATAATCAGTACGTCATAGGCCATATGAAGTGAGGTATATAAAAATGCCAAATAAGCGTTTGACCCTCACTTTTGTGATTAGGATCTCACTCCATCCCCTTCTGTCCGTCCGCCAGTTTGCAACTGGCGACAACGTAGGCATGTATATGCAGAATGACACTCCGAAAAAACAAGGGAGACTGGAATGGCCATTTCTGACTTATTGGCCATCGTCAGCCAGTCATGCACAACCCCGACGTGTGCAGCACCTTTGGGAAGGATAAAGAAATTTAGTTCACTGGTTTTCGACTCTGGTTCCCCAGGTCGTCCTCAGACGTTAAGCAAGTATGCACAACAATCAAAGTTTAAACAAACCTAAAGCTCGATATTGCACTGTCATTTCTGCCAGCCAACCTTTACTATGTAAGAATTACGTCCTCATTGGCTATCGCCGCTTCCATTTTTCGTTAAGATTGTTGTGCATGGCGTCTACTACGAGCTGCCCATTGATGCATGACTTGTCACAACGTACGGCCTCTAAAAATTCTCGGCCTATCTTAGATGAACAGACACCTTTAATGAGAGTCTTGTCGTAGGTAAGTTTGCGTCCAGCTTCCGGCGTATGCACGACAGGTTTGCCTAAGTGATCCCGTATTTTCACCACAAGCTGATGTTCATATATGCGTGTACTGGTAGGTTACCCAATCTAACCACAGTAAACTGCATTACCGGTGTCGTAGGCTTATAGAAGACAGAGTCTGGGAGTCCCAGAGTAAGTTACCCCGGCCAAAAATTATGCCCTCGCCCGACCCCGCTTGTGGCATAGTGGGTGCTTACTGTGGTGGTTCAGGATTTGGCGTGTATTGGTGGCCTTCATACACACCGTCTTATTTAGGTGCCCATTGGGTTTCCGATGAACGAGACCGTCTAGGGAGGGCGACTGTTTGTCGCTTTTCGCCTTCATTGTGAACTGGATGTCATGGAAAACTGAGTTCAGGACATTATGGAATTCTTGGGCGATTTCCCGCTTATTGACAGCGAGTCGAAAATTTCGGCTTAAAGGTTATGGAAACTAGTCTCGGCTTTTTGAAAACTGTCTTTGTGATGGTGCCTAAGAGCGGCAATCCCAGTGGGGTCTCCTTAAACTGCTCGCACCTTGTCGAAGATGAAGTACGTCTTCAGACAGAGTGTTTACAGTTGGACGAGATGTCTCCGTCTTGCCGTCTCATCCGTTTCATCTTTCTGACTCTCGAGTAGCTCGCTGACCATTTTGACTGAAAGGTCGTGCGCGATCAAAGTTAAGGAGAGAAGTGACGTCGAATAACCCCGTCTTCGGTGAGTCTGATCTCTTGAGCCGCTCCAAGAACTAAGTTGCTTGACAGACCGTCGTGGCCGTGTCCGAGGTTAGAGATCTCAGGTTTCGCAACAATCATTTAGCCAGACCAAATGTTAGTACGCTGCGCACCACCAACGTACGAGCGCAGTTCACGAACGTCAAGGATCACGTCAGCGGCTGTTCAGCGTTTGCTGAATTAACAATGCGTCTCCGGCGTTAGCCCTTGTGCCAGGTGTAAGATCAGACGTTGTGCGGGACAAAGAGAAATAGCTTCTCGATTAGAAACTGGAAACGACGACATTAAAAACGAAGCAGAATTGATTGCCAGATACTTGTAGGCAGTACTTTGATTAAAATGATCCCAGAGGATGGATCGAGGAGCACATGTAGTAGCTAATCCTCTCAGGTGACCTTTTTTTCTCTTCATCGAGAGCATTCTTTTTAAGCATTACGGTTATCAGTCTCAGTGTTCGAGCACCATCATCTCCCAACTGATCCTGGGAGCTCATTCCTAATGGTAACATTCGGCAGGACTCGAACACAGCCCCAACCAGCCAAAGATAGTGTTAGCCGAGCTATATCTAAGTGCGAACTATCGACGCCGACCA
>CACRXP010001022.1:30497-43895 GCA_902702965.1 Spirometra erinaceieuropaei
GATCTCATGGAACACTGGCCGAAATTCTGAAAGTAGTTCTCGATTAGGAAGGATTACTTAGGTGGGACCGTAATACCGATTATTCTGCGGTATAATTCTCTGACATTTCGGACTCGCCAAGATGTCGGTTTTCGGATGCACTTCTATGTGACCTCCTGCAGAAACTACTCTTAGTAAAAAAAGGCTATCTAAGTAGCATGCATCTTCCACGTTCATTTTCGATGGCCTTATAAATTCAAATATACTACGCAGAAAACACGCACAAAATATGCTTTCTTTGCGCCTTGGGTAGAAAATTACGTTGCCTTCGCATTCTCTACCGGAAGAAAATGTATATTTTGGTTTTAGAAACGCTTCCTAATGCCTCAATAGTTTTGAGCAGATCAGCCGTTGCATTTGTGTTTAACGATTTTAGTTTACAAGGTGAATGCTTTCCGCGTATATAAAGTCATATATTGCTCTACGCCTCTAAGAAGAAACCATATTGAGTTCATAAAATTTTGAAATTGATGAGGACTATGTTGTGCATTTCGTGAGGAACATTGGTAAACAGGCAGGTACGATGCTGTATGAATGGACTTCGGACGGTCTTAAAAAGTCTCGCAATCAGAAACTTGTAAAACCGAAAGATGTTCTTCCTTACGATGTGTAGCATGAAACCAATTTGATTACCTACCAAGCGAGTATTTTGTGCATGTTTATATAAAATATATCTGAACTGATAGGACAATCAAAAAATAATGTAAAAAATGCATGTCACCTAAGTTGTCATTTTTACCGAGTGCGGTTCCTGCAGGAAATCGAAAAGAAGCGCGTTAAAAAGCCGACTTCCTGGCGAGTCCAAAATATCAGGGGATTATGCCGCAAGATAATCAATATTACATTCCCACCTAAGTGATCCTTCCTAATCGATAACTCACTTCAGAATCCCAGTCAACGTTTCATGAGATCGATCACTCACTGTACGCTTTTCGGGGGAACATATGTGAATCAATAACTTGTGCCTAACAGCACGATTCAAAGATACTTCAGCACAATTTCTCTTGCTGAGCAAGACGGCTACGTTTAGGCAATGCAGTGAACAATGTCCTGGAACCGTATAAAGCATACATCAGTGATCGAGCTCTAAAACCCAATCAGGCATCGGGTCAGCGTCTGCTAGCGATAGCACAGACGCCTGTCATCAGGTTAAGAAAGCCGGTCTTCTGCGCACAGAAGAACCTGGTACAAGCTTCACGCTAACCGTTGCCAAAAGTCAATTACTATATAGATGGCGTTTAAATTAGTAATTAGCTGCTTGCTTCACTAGATTTCTCTTTGATCACAAATGTTACCGCCTCCAGTCATTTGCATAAATGATCAGCCTCAAAATGAGCAGAAATAAGAAAGGGGCTCACGGAAGGTGGTAATATTCGAATAGCACCCGTCGTTTTAGTCACCATGTGCTCCGCCATACTGACGGGACGCCTTCGGTGATCAGGTCCCGAGGATCCGCTTTGTCTTCAGGACCGACGTCTACAGGCCTCAACGCGTCATTCCACGACTTGCCCTTCGCCGATGACTGCGCAGTCAAAACCGAAACAGAAACCGACATGTAACGGAGCATGAACCTCCTCGCCTCCGACTGCTCCAACTTCGGGCTGATCGTCGACACAGACAAGACGGTGGTTATGCATCAACCGCCACCTAACGCTATATGCAACGCTTCTCAAATCCACCTCAACGGCACACAATTGAAAGCCGTGGACAACTTCGCCTACTAAGGCAGCACACTCACTCTGCATCAAAATCTACAATGAAATGACCCACCGAATCTCCAAAGCAAATCAAGACTTCAGTCGGCCACAGAAATCTTTATAGAATTGCCACGGCCTACTTCTCAACACCAAAGCTTAAAATGTACAAATCTATCATCTTTTCCGTGCTCCCGCATGGTGCAGAGTCCTGGACGGTCTACGAGAAACAAGCGCAGAAACTCAATCACTTCCATCTCAGTTGTCTCTGTGGTTAATGTGGCTGTACAGGATCCCGAACACGGAAGTTTTGGAACGGACTTGAACCTCCAGCACCCACGTCAGGCTAAGGAACCTGCAGCTGCGATGGAACGACTAGCTCGTGAGGATGGACGATGAGCGTCTATCAGCACAATTCTCCTATGGGGATGTCGTCACGGCTGTTCGCCGACAAGGAGGTTAAACCCGCAGTCACGAGGACATCCAAAACAAGTTATTGAAACGACTACATAGCCACCCCAAGACCTGGTCAGACTTAGCGCAAAACCGACCGATTTGGAGAAGAACAGTGAAAATTGGAGCAGCTTTCTACGGAGCCAAACGTTCGCCGCTGTCAAAGCTAGAAGTTTCAGGTGCCCCCGACGCGCAATCCTCTCAACATCCCCGCACTGTCAACGAAGATTCCGCGCACGAACTGGCCACATCGGAAATCTCCGGACCCAGTGCACTAGCAGCCCGACAATCCCAACCGCCGCCTCTCAACCGCCTCTACCCCAAACCCCACGGCGCCTACCGATGCTCAGAATGCCCGTGCCCAGCCACCGTCAATCACCGGCATCTCCACCACCCGCGAAACAATCTACGTGAGGACAGTCACAACCACAGCTCCCATTCCCGCCACCGAACAAAACACTCCTGACGATCCGTCAGTCACCATCACCAGTGATGTGAACTCGGTCCCAGCCTGTCCCCATTACGATCGCACATTCATCTCCCGCATCAGCCCGGTCAGTCATTTGCGAACTCACCTCACTGCGATCGGTGCACCGGTGCCACAAGCCCCCACATGCACTCGCCGCATCCCCGTTCACTGGCCACACACATTCGTACACAGCAAGGACCTATTCGATCACTTGTGTATATACAAGAACGGAATTCACCGTAATACCGACACACGTAACACACCTTGCACATCTATCAACAGTAGAGGGACGCTCACCGATCATCTTTACCGAACCCACTCGTCCCGTTGTGGTTAGAGGCGTTGGACTTCTAACTAACAGGTTGCGGGATCGAACCCCAGGTGTTCCACCCCTCGGGGTTGGACGTGACTGATTGACGATGGTTAATAAGTCAGAAATGGGCATTCCAGTCTCCCTTGCCTTTGTCGGCAATGCCATTCTACATCTACCAACCCTCAAATTCCCAACCCCATCAACTCATCATCTATCAGCGCGTCCACAACTGGCAGCATCACAATGATAACCGACCAAACATTCCCCAACCTATCCTATTCTAACCGCACGTTCGTCTCGCGCATCGGCCTGGTCGATCACCTGCGAATTCATTGTACAGCGACTAACGAACCAGTGCCTGGAGCAACGACCTACATCAGACGACATCGCCCTGACTGCCCGCGTCGCCCCCGCACATTCGGCCATCGCGTACGCCTATTCGATCACATGCGTCTTCATGAAAACCTGCGGTAAATCACCGCATGCATGACCACATCACCACATATTCCCCCATCAACTCATGCACCACACATAAACGCTTGCAACAATACACATCACCGGCACCTCTCAGGTAAGTGGGAACTGTGATCTTCGGATCCTTTCTCCATGCGGATCCTCTGCTGCTTGTGAGATCCGAGCGGTCTACCCCGCATATGTACGAAATCCTGTTGTGTGCGTGTGGGGATCAGGTCGGGAATGTGGCGCGCGCAGAGGAGCTGTTCTTAGCTCTGTCGGTTGACCGCCTCAGACATTTGACAGGTTGCGTGAGATAGGGTAGAGTTAGCGAGGTCAACTGTCAGCGCTTACTTCCTCAATATAAATAATCTAACGCGCTCAAGCCTATCAAGGTGCGCCAAAAGCCCTGGTTTGGAGAGCTACCAACTGGGGCTTCAGCCCAGACCTCGCAGCCAGCCCAATGTGCGGTTGTGTGCTGATTGGTCGACTTGTAAACTGAAAGTCAGTCTGGAATGGCCCCTTCCTAATGTGGCCTCTACGGCATTCCCACCTAATGAGATCCGAGCCTCCCCCCTTTCTTGATGTAACATCTTGTTCAGTGTACGCTGTGAACCCGGAGGTGCGGTTGTACGCCTAGGTGCAGGTTTTCGCCGTGCCAGACACCTAAATCTTCTAAAGTGAAGAAGAAGAAGAAGAAGAAGAAGAAGAAGAAGAAGAAGAGGTTTCGAGCAGCGAAATATTTTGTTTATTGTCCTGAACTTTCGGACTCGTGCAGGAGTCCATCGTCAGAGATTGTAACAGCAACGGAACAAGCGACAGTTATAGGGCATTTGGGCCAGTCATCGACCGACGCCGCAAGACTGGAGGTGACTGCGCAGGGCTGTATACGCCGACGCCAGATCGATAAACAGATCGACTGAGTTCTCATCCGAGGCCCAGGTTTCAACCAATTCTCGGACTTATAAATGCCCTCGGATAGCCATTTTGCACAAACTGACCGTGGAGATAGCGGGCCTCACGCGCTCTGTCCTCCGGTTTTCTGCAGTGAGTTTGGGTTCGTTTGCAGAGCGTCTTCATTAGCTTCGCTTGTGAGCCACCAAATAGTTTCTGTGAAAACTGAGAAGCTGTGTGGTGTTCTTTGCCTTCCTATAAACCGTCGTTTCAAGTTCACCGTTAGGGTTTCGTTTGACAAGCACATCTAGGAAGGGCGGCTGCTGTTCCTCTTCTTTTTCCCTCGTGAATTTTATATCAGGGAAGACTGCGTTGAGCAGGCTGTGGAAATGTTGCAGCATGTCCTTCTTTACGATGACAAACGTGTCATCTACGTAACGGCGCTAAAATACCGGTTCATTTTTAATGAAGGCAATCTTTTCTAACTTTTGTAGAACCACTTGTCATTAAACCGGAGACCGATGAACCCATTTGAGTCCCCCTAATTTGTTCATAGGTCCTACAGTAAAAGTGGAGAAAGGTTTTTGGCAGAATTCAAACGGCTTCATAAGGTGTTCAATTTTGAGTGCATTCTGAGTCTTGTCCTACACCTCTTCAAGTCTCTTGCGCAAGACTTCGCGGGCCAAGTGTGGTGGGATGGATGTAAAGGAGACCATGATTTCGTCCGATTGAATCCTCCGACTTCGGAGGTCTATGAGGGACTGAGAGGCTGGTCGAACTGAGGTAGTCGAATTGCCTTGAGGAAACTTTAGTTTTGAGTACATCCACCTCGTTAAATTGTAGGTGGGGCTGCCTTTTAGGGCAACGATTGGCCAAAGTGGGGCGTTTGCTTTATGGACATTTGGCAGACCATAGAATCGAGCTTGAGCGGTGTCAGTTGCCTACATCCTCCCCCGCCTCCGGTCTTATTGACTATATCATGACACCGGGTCCAGGTGGGGCAGGAGTAGAGAATGCGATGAATGCAGGGCAAGTCTACTATCACTATAAACCAGCTCACGCGCAAACCACCATTCCTGCTCACAACCTGCTACGCAGCAAACGGTTGGCCTCGAGAGAAACGACGGTTGAACTGTCGTGTGTATAACAGGTCCTAGAAGGAGTCTCTTCTACTGAACTCGAAAACTGACTCGAGAATCACCGTAACATTCATGAGTGCAAACTCTCTAGCCTTCTTGAGTGCCTTCAAGTGGTACGCCTCATAGGGTATTAGAAGTGTCTTGCGTTTCGCATCGGCTTTACAAATTTATCGGTGGGAGCATAGGAAACCCTCAAAATCTGTTCATAAACACCAGATAATACAAAAGTCGTCTTAAAAGCATCCTCCTAACCTACAACAAAAAACTGAATATGTATAGAATACATCAGAACTACAGTAGATGTGTTATCTCATAATGTGTTAACTGAAATTCTGAACTTTGTTATGAATTCGAAAAGATAATTTCAGTAAGGTTGTAGTAGTAATGATCGTACAGCAGAACTTCAATCATATTAGGATGCCAGCTGTTGAACGAGCTTCTTTCCGGCTATCTGAAAAAAATACTCGCAGTAAAAAGTGACTGCACAAGTAGTCCGAATATTCTCATTGACTTTCGTTGCTCTTATAAATCCAGGCAATTTTTGGAAAACATGCACAAAAGTATTCGTTCTTTTACTCTTCTGGGCGCAAATTACGTCTTCTCCAAATTTCATCCTTAAGTCATCTTTTCGAACCGAAAACACATTTCGGAATTTCAGTTAACATTTTATGAGATAGCGAATCCGGTGCACCTGAAGTACTCCATGTCATTTAAGAGGCATTAGGGAACATGTCAATGAAACCTGGAAAGTCTAATTTTAGCTTTCTTATCATCGCCTTTCGGCCACAGTCCTCAGGGAGTTGGGCCTGGGTCGAGTCGGTCATTGGGTTATCCCCTCTACCAGGTCGGTGGTGGTATGTGCCTGGTCGGATGTGCCGCACAATATCGGCTGGTTTCTGACTGAATCATAATCAACTCTGAATACGAGGTCTTTACCTGCGAATCGCATCGGTTTTAATTACGTAATGCGAGTGTGAGGGGTATGTTCTCTGGCAGTTCCTCAAGGTTGACATCTCTTATACAGGTGACCTTGAGAAACTTACCTTCACCTCCTACTGACCCAAAAGACCATAAGTTAATACCGAGATTAAGGAGATGATTGAGATAAGTCAAACTTTCCTTTCGCTGGCAAGGGTCATGGAATTGGGAAACTGCTCTTCTCCACAGGAAGGATCACGTGCCCAGAGGCCGGTAAAAGTGAAAGGAATGGAATAAATTAGCAGATGCTCCTAGCAAGCTGAACAAAACATGGAATCTTTAGCTTGTATCTACTAAAACGGATAAAATAAGGCAGTTCTTAAAAGCTGTCGTTTAGATATCAGATGTAGTTATCTAACTCCACCTGAGGTAAACAAACTGCAGCCACTTGTAATACGGGAACGATGGCAATAGGAGTTCTTACAGGAGGGGCCAGGGAACGCACAGGCGACGAGATCAAGGAGTTGTATGCAAAAAAAAGCTATTTGGAATGCGCGGTTGTACGCTGAGCGGTTGAGAAATACAGTGCGTGACCGATCTCATGAAATATTGGCCAAAATTCGGAAATGCGTTTTCGATTAGGAAGAATTAACAAGGTGGCGTTGTAACATTAATTATCATTTAGCAGAATTCTATGGAATTTCGGACTCGTCCGAATGTTGGTTTTTGAATGCACTTCTTTCTGACCGTCAACAGACATCTTACTCGGCAAAATATGACTACTTACGTAGCATTCATTTTCCATATTGGCTTTCGGTGGTCGTACAAATTCAAATATGTTTTATAGAAAGCATGCACAAAATATGCTTTCTTTTACTTTTTTGGTAGAAAGCCATACCGTCTTTATATTTTATGCTCTAAGGAAGGTTATATTTAGGTTTTAAAAGAGTTTCCCGATTCCCGAGTAATTTGGGGCGTGATCAGCCGTGGCATTAGCGTTTAGCGATTTCAGTCTACAAGTTGCATGCGTTCCGCGTGAGGAAAATCATATATTCCTCTATGCCTTTGAGAAAAAAATTGTCTTTGAGTTAAAAATTTTTGCAATGAATACGGGCTGTGTTGTACATTTCATGAGGAGCATTGGCAAACTGGCACATGCGATGCTGTATGTCTGGACATCTCACGGTCTTTAAAACCTCACAATTAGAAACTTTTTTTAACCAAAAGATAACCTTCCTTAGGGCATAAAATTTAAAGACAGTGTGGTTTTCTACGAAACAAATAAAAGAGAGCATAGTTTGTGCATGCTTTCTATAAAATATATTTGAATTTGCACGGCCACCGAAAATCAATATGAAAAATACATGCTACGTAAGTAGTCATTTTTGCCGAGTAAGGTATCTGTGGACGGTCAGAAAGAAGTGCATTCAACAGCCAACATCCTGACGAGTCCGAAATTCCATAGAATCATGCTACATGATAATTAATGTTACAACGCCGCCTTATTAATCCTTCCTAATCAAAAACGTATTTCAGAATTTTGGCCAACATTTCATGAGATCGGTCACGCACTGTAAGTCAAACTTTCCTTTCGCTGGCAAGGGTCATGTAATTGGAAAAGAGCTCGGTTAGATCGCAGTTGGTAGCCAGGAATGAGGCAGCGGATGGCGACTTTAACCCTTATCCTAGCCTTAAACCTAACCCAAACCTCTACCTTAAACGTTAACCGTTAACCCTAACGGCAGCCCTAACCCTGACCCTTAGACACTGCCGTAACTGAATAACCTAACCGTAATACTGAAACCTAATCCTTCGTTCAAACCCTAATCGTAGCCCGATAACCTAAGCCTAAATACGTAACCCTAACCCGAAAGTCGAATACCATTAACCGGTACCCTAATCCTAACCTAAAACGTAAAATGGAAGCCAAATGGATCAGATGTGATTATTGAACCCCAAAAAATAGACCCGGTAAACAAACCCCTCAGCCAACTGTAAAACAGGGCTTGGCTACCAACTGCGATCTAGCCAAGAGCTCTTCTCAACTATATTCACGTTAAGTAGATTTCCACAGGTGTGTGCAAGTGACCCACGTGCAGCTGCGACTCTGCGGATGCATGTGCGTCCAAGTTGAAGTCCGTGGAGTGTCCGCAGGTCAACGCGCCTGGAACCGCTCGCCAATAAGGTGCATGACCTTGAGCGAATGGGGCTTTGAACAAGGACGCCAGATATGGCCATGATAGTTGTCGGTAGCAGGATAACCCCTTTCTCCTGACAGGGCATAATACAGCTAGAAAACGATTTGTGCGTCATCCTCTGTTTCAAACAAATACGAACACTGGTGCGAGTTTGGCTAGTTCTCTGAGAAAGCCCCTTCAGGTGGCCGAAAATCTTCCAGCTATGGGCTGGTGAGGACCTTTCATGCTCTTTTGAACACAAAAGGAGGCTTTATCATTTCTGTACCGTCTTGTCCTATTCGTGAATCGAAAAGTACTCCCGAAACCTCGGTATGACACAACGTTGGCGCTTCCACGTGGATGTTGTCTTCAAGTCTTTCACAGTCGCATCGGACATCTTCGGCAAACTGTCGCTCTGTGTACCTCATGTCGACTCCGTTTGAACTCAAAGGGTGAAACTACGAGTCTTAACTTCAGCAGAGGTACTTTTAGTGCACTTCGTACTGAGTCTGTGTCTCAGGGAAATTTATTATAGCACGTCTCTGTGGAGATAAAAAAAAACATGAAATCTGGTGTTATGTGGTGCAGACCTGGTGTACGACAGTGGAGGAAAGTTCCGTAAGATTAAATTTATTTGTAGTCGTGTGAGCTGGAATTTCTGCGCTGGTTGGGTTGCCCACAGGACTTCGTACTTTGGCGGCCGATCTATAGGCTCACGCTTTGTTCGCTGCCATCGAGACTGACCAGATTGATGTTCTGTTGTTCTATTTTGATCGCCTCGCTTTAAATGCCCTTGGGATTAGACTTGGTAGGAAAATTTGCCGTAGGTACAGAAGATGTGCTAACTCATGAAATGTTAGTAAAATTCTGAAACGGGCTTTAGACTAGAAAAGATTACTTCGGTAGAGTTGTTACATTTATCACCGTGTGGCAGAATCTCATGATAATTTAGTAACTTCAAGATGTCGGCTGCCTGTGAAAACTACACTGCAAAATATGACTACTTATGTAATATGAACTTCTTTCATTGATTTTCGACGTCCTTATAAATTCAAACAAATTTCATAGAAAACATACATGATAATTTCCATGCTTTTACTCATTTCGTAAACATTAAGTTTTCTCAAAAATTTATACTTGATGGGAAAAGTATAATTCTGTTTTAAAAAGTTTCTACTCATGCTCTTCTCTTAGTGCCGTATAGAAGTGTGTGATGCGCCGTACACGGAAGATATACAGCCTGGAATTTAGAAACCCTGAACGCAAGTGTAACGGTAAGTCAGATTCAAAATTATTCGGGAATCGCAAAAGTTCTCTAAAACCAAATTATACCCTCTTTTAAGCGCCAACTTTGAACAAGGTGTAGTTTCCTATCAAATGATTAGAAGGATGAATATTTTTGTACATCTCTTCTATGAAACATATTTGGGTTTATAAGGGCATCAAAAAGCACTGAGAAGAATTCGAGTATGGTCTTCGCAGGTGGCCAAAATGAAGTGCATTTAAAAGTCGAATTCTTGAAGTAACTGAATTATTGCGGGATCATGCTGTCGGATGATTAATATTACAATCCTGCTTAAGTAATCTTTTCGAGTTGAAATCGCATATTAGAATTTCAGCTAACGTTTTATGAAGTAGCACATCCACTGTAGGTTCTGCTGGATTTAAATAATCCATCCTGCCTTCAAAATTGATTCCTATTCAGGTCGGAACCGAGCGACATGAAGTATCTTTAGACATGTATTCCAAATATGACTGCTCGTCAGGAAAGATCCATTATATAACCGGCATTTCAGTGGGCTTGGTCAGCTTGAACATTGTCCAAACAATAAATGCACAAAATCGAACAGAATGTCAGATGATTTGCCAAGTTAGTCGGCATTGAGGTGGTCGATTTACTGCCTCTTGCGCTACTTTATCCTTTTGGCTGATTTTGGTGAGCTTGACAATTTTGCCAGACTAAAACAGACTGAAACAAACAGCCTTTTCGGGCCGAATCTTACCAGTGTGGGCTTATTCGCAATTTTTATTCGTCTTTGCAACAGAAGGTTCCGTACGTACCGAAACTCCTTAATCACCGACTAGAGTGGATCGACAAGTATTTTTAAAAAAATTATTTGAGTGAGGTTTCAAAATTGACTTGCAGTTAAGATAATTGTCTGTCAACTTTCACATAACATAATCTTGACTCTCAGAAGAGTTTGATTCCAGTTACCCGTGTGGACTACTTCAGGTGTTTCACTACATGAGTACTGTACTTTTCCTATTCGCTGCGATGTCTCTAGAGAGATTCATTCAAGTTTAACAGACAGGGTGCACAGAAAAATATGCAAACGACAAGGCATGACATGACGTGACATTTATATAGTGAAATATTTTATGGGCCCCGAACGTTGCTCGTGGTAACGGCAAGGGTTCTAAGTACACGCTTTAGGCAAAGTATACGTCATGTAGTTTGTAAAACCTAAGAACGACCGGAAACAGGACTTGAGCTTCATAATAAACAAGTCTCAATAAACTCTTTTAAAGCTTGTCTACTCCCTTCGTGCAAGTACAGTATCTGGAACACGTGCATTTTTAGACAAAATGACATCTAAAACACCTTCTTCCATCCTACCGATAAATAAAAGCTGTTGTTTGCGGACACGAAAACCCAATGATGGACAATGCATTATTTAAGCACTTCACAAAATTGGGTTGGAAATGTGTTGGGTCAAAATCCAACCTGTTACCATGTGTGAATCAAAGGGATATCCTATTCCCGCCTAGTCAGTTTTGCAACATCACGTGAAAGTACATCGGAAAACATCGGTCAGTTTTGTATTAGTGTCTGCGTGTACCGTAGCCCAGGGTCACTGTTGGTGGTGCAATGGACACTCTGAGGACTGTGCCTTACCAACCGCTGGGATCCCAGTTGCCCAAGCGATTTAGAATGGGTCCTAATTAATGGTCCTCGTAGGCCAAACTGTTGGCAGCAGGTGCTGGACTGTGAGTCGACGCATGGGGACCTACGAAAGTCGCTCATTTATCACGCAAAAAAAGCCACGAGACGCAAACAGAAACGATAATTCGTAACGTTCAGTTGAAGTGATTGGTTCCCTTAGGAGTGCCAGGTGTTTGTATGAGAAAAGAAGAAAAAGACTTGTCGAGCACCGGAACGATTTACTTACTATTCTGAGCTTTTAAACTCCTGCAGGAGTCTATCGCCAGAGATAGCCGCAACAACGGGACAAGCCACAGTTAAAAACAAGTGCAGGCTAGTCAAAGATCAATGACGTACAGTAGATGTGCTAACTTGTGAAATGTCAACCAAAATTTCGAAATGCGTTCTCGTTTCGAAAAGATAAATTAAGTAGTGTTTTAAAACTAATCATAATGCAGCATAAACCTATAATGATCCAGTTACCTCAGGGTGTCGGCTTTTGAAAGAACTTATTTTCGGCTGCATGCAAAATTTATAGTCTGCAAAAATGACTACTTATGTATCATGCAATTTTCTCATTGATTTTCGATGCCCTTGAAAATTCAATTATATTTCATGGAAAACATGCATAAAAATATTCATTCTTTTACTTATTCGGTAGAAAATCACGTCTTCTTCCAATTTCATACTCAAAAGAAGAGTATAATTCAGTTTTTAAAAACTTTTCTAATTCCCGAATAATTTTGAACCCGACCTGCTGTTACACTTGCATTCAGGGTTTCAAAACTACAAGTTGTCTATTTTCCGTATACGGATAACCATGCATTTCTCTACGGTGTTGAGAGAAGACCATACGAGGTTCATAAAATTAAGCAGTAGATTTGAGCAATACTGTTAACTTTACAAGCCACATTCGTAAATGCAGATACATGACGTTTCATGAACGGCCATTGAACGGTATTAAAAAAGCTCACAATTAGATACTTTTCTAAAACCGAATTACACTCTTCTTTTGAGTATGACTTTGGAAGAAGACGTGATTTTCTACCGAAGAAGTGAAAGAATGAATATTTTAATGCATGTTTTCCATGAAATATAATTGAATTTTCAAGGGCATCGAAAATCAATGAAAAATTGCATACTATTTAAGCAGTCATTTTTTGCAGAGTATAGGTCTTGCATGCAGCCAAAAATAAGTTCTTTCAAAAGCCGACACCCTGAGGTAACTGGATCATTATAGATTTATGTTGCATCATGATTAGTTTTAAAACACCACTTAATTTATCTTTTCGAAACGAGAACGCATTTCGAAATTTTGGTTGACATTTCATGAGTTAGCACATCTACTGTATGTAAGCCTGAAGGTGACTGCATAGAGCCCTCTATGTCGGCACAAGATCGGATACAGTGATTGACTGAGCTCCCCTCTGAGGCCTAGGCTTTGATTACTTCTCCGCTTGTCTTGCCCCCGGCGTATGCGATTATCTTGACGGCTGCAACTTTGAACTCATGACCTGTTTCGAAAGTGTGCGCAGCCACTTGTGTCGATTCGTCACCCCGTCGCACAGGCAGCTTATGTTCGTGTGTATGCGATCCGATCATGCGTTCGGTCTGCTCACTTTAGGTGGGAGGGGGGGGTGCGATACACTACCCCGGGCTATCTGAAGGCGTTTATAAATCAACCCCTACGCGTTCGGTCTCAGAGGAGTTCAACGGAAACACCACCAAGGATATAGCGTGCTCTACCGTACATTAAAACGCCTCAGAAGTGACCGAGCGTATTGCTGCGAAACTGAGTATTGAAATTGCACACCGGCCCAAAACTACCATGCGCAGTAGCAAGGTCATGAAAATCAAAGACCAAATAATCCCTAGGAGATGTCTGGACAGTTTATCGCATTCCAAAAGCATTGGCAGATGGGGGCG
>CACRXP010001022.1:46703-103254 GCA_902702965.1 Spirometra erinaceieuropaei
TAGTGGGCATGTGTCTGCTCCGTCTCTGGTCAAGGCAGATCGGTTATTACTACAGGTCAGTGGCGGCCCTTGCCTTAAAAAGTACTTTACGCGCACCTCGACACGTGACCGTAAATGGTAGGAACGGCCACCACAGTTTTTAACAGAGGAATGCGGAATATTGATGCAGTCACCTCAGGTGAGGTTTAAGCCGTAAATTCAGACCAACACCCCATGCAGTTCCTCTGGTGATACGTTATTAAAAATGCTTTGGCTATTAAATACTACTTGTTTGGCCCCTGGATATGCCTGGAATCTCACTTGACAGGTTTGTCTATTAAATCGGCCTGTGGTTGTCCAGAACTGCCAAACAGTCATGTCTGTGGTATATGCAAATAACACGATGTTCACCTCGAGATCAACAAAAACTGGATGAAACAAAGGCATCAGGACAAGGCCGAAAGTTTACGCTGAATATTCATCGAACATGTATATGGCGCGTTAACAGAGGTTCCCCGAGCGCCATTTTGTGTGAACGCAGGTGCCAGTTTTGTTTTAGTTGACTCTGATTGACCAACACAAAACGTCAGCAAATCAGGTTCCCTCAAAACTGACATCAAGTTGTACTGACACCCGGTTAATCCGATTGCTGGAATTAGCAGGCGTAATATTCCTTCTGAGCCGCCAAACAAGACCCCCTTCCGCAGGTCCCCGAACAGCAATAGACAAGCAACAATGAAGAAGTGGAATGCTAATTTGTGGACAGCATTACCTGACCATAACCGCTCCCAGATCAGAGGAGCTGGAATTTTAACACTAGCCGGTGGGGCATTGGGTACACGAGTTAAACACCTCTACATTTAAGCCGCGGCTCAAGGTACAATCGGCTGTCTTCCTTCCTGCAGTCGGAAAGGTGAAACTCAACATTCATGCGATTGAGTATTTCCAGTCGCAACTGAGAGTGTGAAATTGTGACTCAGGAGGTGGGGTGGTTGGCTAGATGATTTGATTATTAAATGAGTCCAGATTTAAATCTCGGCTACCCTCGCGTGGGGTTAGCTCGTGATCAGCCGATGGTGACAAGTAAACTTTAAATAGTTACCCGTGTCAATCAGTCAGGTTTGCTCGATTTTGAGTCCCTGAGAAGCTTTCGGATGCGTTGTGGCCATGATGACTGCCTCCTCGAAGCAGCTCCTGGCGTTATTCTCTGTTCTTCCAAGGGATGCAAGCTTTAAAAAATGAATACGTTTAAACTGTGGGTCTGGGGCAAATGTAAAACCACCGGAGGATACCTGAATGAAAGACCTTGGTCTTTATAGATCTCTCGCATTTGCTGGAGCACATCGCAAGAAACAAGAATTTCCAGGAACAAGCTGCAGCGTTGCTAAGGCGTCATGACGGATCGCAGTTTCCACCAGACCCGTAGTAAATATCTGGTCACTTTTTTGCTAGGTCGGTAAGATGTGGTTATGTAGCCGCATCTGATGGACACAATAATTTTGACCTACCTAATTCCTTTGTAGTGGTGAGATTAAGTTTGCGTGGTGTTTCTGTGCGTTGCGGTGTGTGTTTTGTTGGCGTCCCTGTTTCTTTTTTGCCGTGTCTACTTCTTTTCCATACAATGCCGGTGGTCCTTCTTGACTTTCGGCCGCTCGTCTACCTCTAACTCTCGCATTGGATATTTCAGGGCTAGGGTCTAGGGATTCCGTTACGGGTTAGGGTTAGAGGGTTAGAGCTTAGGGTTTGGATGACGGTAAGGGGTTAGACTTAAGCGTTAGGGGTTAGGGGGTTATGGCTTAGTCGTTAGGAGTTAGGGGGTTGGGGCTTTATCTTAGGGGTTGGGATAGCTATTTCCCAACCATTCAAAGTACAACCGCGCATTCCCAATAGCTTTTCTTTCGAATACAATTGCTTGACCTCGTTGCCTGTGCGTTCCTCGGCCCCGCCTGTAAAAACCCCTATTGCCACCGATTCCCTATTAGAGGTGGCTGGGGTTTGTTTACCTCAGGTGGGGCTACAAAACCACATCTGACCCAATCTACTTTTAGCATCCCTCTTGAGTCCTGATTCAACTGAATATCGTTAGTTTCCAACTTATCATCTTTGTTGGCCGATAGGCCTCTAAACTTTGAAGAAGTCCAGCAGTCCGGCAGTCTGATATGGGTGCTGGCGCTGTGAAGAGAGGCCCTGCACTTACTGCCTGTCCAACCGTCTGGAGAATGAACAAAAACGAAAGGAACGGTATAGAGAGGGACCCCACCTAACTGTCAGTAGACTGTGGATCGTGTCATATGGGGTTTTATCTTGGCATACGTTTGCGGGCTGTTGCAGAAATTACACTGCCAACAATGATTTCTTTCCACGACCTCACACCTTAACTCAAATCCGTTATTGTGTGAAATTTGCTTTTTGTTTGTTGTTTAATTGCAACTCTCATTTCCGCTGTCGTACATAAATCACGTATAGCACAATCATAGTATACTGGCAGTTAAGTGGGGGCCTTCTCTACACCGTTGCCCAAACGAATTCTGGAAAGACGGTACCTGCCTGCTAGCTTCGTTATTAAACACCCAACACCATCAGGAGTTGCAGTTAGGGGGGTTTACTTGTGAAATTATCAGTCTCTCGAATTTTTTTATGCAAGATCTCGAAAGCCATACCAGGGTATCACTTTCGGGTGCAACTGCTCACTGATCTGGTGATAGTCAGAGACGTCATCGCCCAGAACTTTCGCCCTGCTGTGGGCATTTTGGCGCTCAGCTCGGCTGAATTTCCGCTTTTGATAAAGACAGTATTTTTGATCAGGCCAACGCCTGATTCCAGTTCCCGCTATCAAAGACCTACTTAATTGTAAGTAATCGGAGTGGATCCCACTGAAGTCTGGAATATAAATAACCCCCCCCCCCCTTCCTGAAATCAACACCTAGACTTCTCTGTATCTTCTAAACGTAACAATCTCCATTAGCACTCAGATCCACTTCTGAAGGCTGTTCAGAAGGTCTGCGATAACGACATCAGCAAAACAATCCAGCAATAATGTCATTCCATATTACCTCGCATCACGACATTTCGACCGTGGTTGCCGACAACGTCCACCATGTGCTCCACTGAAAGGTGAAGCAGACACGATGAATCGCACATGAATTAATTTATAGTGAATGTAGACTTATGCAGCATCTACCGCACTCTCACTTCCTCACTCCTCACCTGGACCCGGTGTCAGGACAGAGTTAAGAAGATTGGAGGTGGGGGAGGACGCAAGTGGCTGGCACGGCCGGACACACACCTAGCTGTGCCACGGCATCCCTGGTCCACAAAATACATTTGACCATGATTTTTCACCACCAACAACAACAGTCGGAGGATCTTGCTTCTTTTCATGGTCTACTAAACTAAGTACTCCAGGCGGACGTTGAAACAAAGGTCTTGAAAGCATTCCGGATAGGAAAACGGATTGAAGACAGGACAGCAGCACTACCACCTTATGCAAAATCCAAATCAAGTTGATCCTCTCAAAAAACTGACCTCAGAAACACACACAAACAGGTTTTTCAATTGGACTGTTCACCAGCAGAACGGCTGAAACTCCGGGAACTCATCTAGGAGTTAAAATCGAGACTGAAGGGCGCGAACACAACATGGCTAGATTCAAGGGGAAAGTAGTTCGGCAAAATATGCCGATTCAGTTGAACCCGCCAGTAATACTATGAACTTCGGCAGCTACTTAGCCAGCGCAGATACCGTAGTGGGACCATCCGTTCGAGGCGACAATACAAGTAAGTCCTTAACGTCCAGTGGTCTGACTGAAGCAACAGACATTAATGGAACCCATCAAGTAACTGAAGAGCCCAGAGAAAATGACGTCCGAGGTAACGCCGTTATGACTACAACAGTGACAAACGCAGCCGGAAATTCAACTGGTGCAAAATTGAGGTACTTGTGCACAAATGCCTAAGGCCTCATACCGAAACCGGATGTTTTAGCAGTAACTGAGACCTGGCTGTCCGGGCATATTAGTAATAGCGAAGTAGCCTAGCCTGGATACCAAATTTATCGGGTGGACAGGGAACATCGTCAAAGTGGTGGTGTAGTTGTGTACGTGAATGAAAGCCTGACAGTGTCGGAAATCACCACCAAGTTTGCGTGCAGCACGGAAGCTATTTGGTTGACCGTCAAGGCTATCGGTTCCCCGTATCTCGACGTCCTCACTGTCTACCGACCACCTAGGACAGATCGTATCCCGACACTCAAATATTGGAGCAGTTGGAGAAATTTTCCAGTCGACCTAACATCATGACCATGGGCGACTTCAACGCACCAGCAATTAACTGGAATACCCTCCAAGCGTCAGGTCCAAAATCTATATTCGATTGTCGTCTGCCGAACAAAGCAATGAAGGCGTCCCTCACACGTGTTATGCTCCCAAGTAGAACATGTGAAAGACAAAGGGCAAACTGCCTGGATCTGGTTTTTACGAAAGCACCAGACAGCATAGACGAGGCCATCTCCATGCCGCCCCTTGGCTAAAGTGACCAAGTAGTGCTTACGTTGGATTATTCATTATTCTCCATTCTGCATACTCCAGACCAAAAAAGATGCATCATTTGGCGGGGCAACTATAATCAGATGAGGGCAGACTTATCCGGTCTCGACTGGAGTTCATTGTTTACGGGTACCGCCGACGATGCTTGGTAGTTGTTCAAGAACGTCCTTCTGCAGCCCATCTACAGCCACTGCCCACTCACTAATGTACGACTTAACAAACGCCCTGGGTGGCAAAATATCAACTTAAAGAAACTGTGGGGAAAGTACTGAGTCACCTACAAGGCACAGAGGAACAAACTCAGAAACATCAACGCGGTGGGAATTCGGGAAGAATTTGCTATAAAAAGCTACGCAGAACCCAAAATTACTCTACAGCGACCTCCGACGAAGTTCAAGGAACAGGCATCTTATCCCCTTAATAAGGACTACTGATGATGTTGAGATTACGGATAGTAGAGATAAAACTGCATATTTTTCTCACTTTTTCCAATCAATCTACACAAACGAGGCAAGGTGCCTTTCTCCCTACACAGAAGAACTACCGACCCCAAGAGTCGGTGATATACTCTTCTCAGAAGGCATTGTCCGGAGAGAATTAGAGGCATTGAACGATTCGAAGTCGCCAGGACCAAACGAGATTCCACCCAGGCTTCTCAAGGAATTTGCCAGTGAGCTTTCTGTTCCTTTGTCGATGCTCTTTCAAACGTCATTTTACACTGGAACACCTCCAATAGATTAGAAGCTGGTTGCATATTACTCCGATATACAAAGAAGGTAGCAGGCCATTGACGGCAAATTAGGGGCTCATAAACTTGACATGTATTCTCTGCAAAGTTATGGAAAAGATCATAAAGAGTGAACTGATGGATTTTGTGGAAGTTCACGGCCTGCTATCGAACTGCCAACATGGGTTCCGGAAAGGAAGATCCTGCACGACAAAATTGCTGCAATCTCTCCAGAGCTGGACCCGAACTCTCGACGACAGGCATGCGGTCCACACAGCCTTCATCGACTTCCAGATGGCGTTTGACACTGTGCCACACCAGAGGCTGTTATATAAACTGGAAAAATATGGAGCGGTGGCAACTTCCTCGAATGGAACGAAAACTTCCTTGTGCGTGGACACCAGGTTGCGTGCATCGGTCAAGGAAAATCAGATCCTGCTGTGGTCAAGAGTAATGTCTCCCAGGGTTCGGTACCGCGACCCATTTTGTTCCATATGTATGTGGACGATGCCGCAAGAACTTTAGACTGCGAAGCAGCAATGTTTGCCGATGACATAAAGATATGGAGTGTGATATGGGTTCCTGCCGACGAAGACAGACTGCAGATGAACCTAAGTCGGTAGGAAGAGAGGTCAAAGAGTCGGCTGCTGTGGTTCAACGTTCGTAAGTGTAGCATACTTTGCCTAGGCAACCCAGCCAGATCCGCCAGCGCAAGATACTGCTTTCTGGGTGGTGCAGCATTACGAGACGTCGAAGTCCAAAAGGACCTCGGTGTGCTGACGACGAGTTCCCTGAAACCATCCGCTCATTGTTTGAGAGTGGCGGAAAGCGCAATGTCCGTACTGTACGCCATCAAGCGTGCGTTTATGGAGTTTGACGAAGACGCCTTCTCAAAGACATTCGGAACATTCTTCTGGCCACACTTGGAATGCGGCATACAAGCCTGGAGACTGTGGACGGATAAAGATCAAAACTGCCTCGAAAGTGTTCAGAGGAGAGGGGTCAAAGCTCCTTTCCTTATGCAACCCGCCTAGAAAAGCTGAACCTCCTTATTTGAGTTACAGGCAACTTCGCGGGGATCACTTGAAGCATTCCGCATAGTGAAGGGGTTGGATTGCAGCCTGGCCTTTGAGAACTTTGAGAACTACCATGACCAAACTCTGAGGTCACCCGTTTAAACTGCGCACTCAGCAGGCAAGGCTGGATGTGCGGAAGTTCTCCTTCCCTGTTCGAATGGTCAAACCATGGAACGTCCTTCCTGTAGATGTTGTGATGTCTTCATCCATACAAAGCTTTAAAAAGAAACTCGACCTATTCATGTTCCGAAATGACCAAGAGGGATGAGGAGTGGAGATAATCCCCTTTATCTCGTCCCCGTTTTGTCATACCATTATGGGCTCGTGTGAACTATTTCAGCCCAGAACATGTTTCTGTATACCACAAATGTTTACGTTGCAAATTCGGCATTCAAAGGCGTGCGCCTATTTCCCTCAATAAACTGAACTGAAATGAGCAATACCCCAACAGGAGTCAGTATGACAAGGATGATGACTAGGCAGCCATGCCCGCCACCTGTATGCCCAGTGGAAGCGTTCAAGCATCAACCGGCAGGGAACCAGATATCAGGGAACTCCTAGCGCATACCAGGCTGCGAGGGCCATGGTTTGCTGATACTGGCATTGCACATGCTTTCAGACTTTTTTGACCTAGAAGGGCGACACGTGGCCCTGCATTTAGCCTAGGCCGTCACCCTTCAAGCTAGAGTAACCAAACAGTCGTCGACTGGGAGGATCCCGCATAACAGTGCGGTGAACTCAAACTGAAAGCGGACCGCTGCCGGCCTGTAGCATTCTTTAAAAACCTCCCACTGCCTCTCAGACTATGTACTTTTTGCAAAGCAGAATTGCCGGCCAGATCCAACCATCCGTAGTCACCCACTAGTCTACCCTCCCAAACTTCATGCTTTTTCTCTGCCTCCACACTCCCGAGGACTGCTTTATAAGTCGCAGGCGGCTGTTGTGTCAATGCGCCTGCTTGCCCCCCCCCCCCTGCCTCTATGGCGCCTTACTCAGGCATCCACAGTCTCAAAATCGATATCATTTCTGCCTGCGGGCACGCGTCGGCGCCTTCGCTCGCGCACAGCAAACCCCACGCTAGTGGATGCTGGACACCACGGAGGGATCTGCAGGCGCTGGCGGAATGACCTTGAAGTGGGTACGTTTGGGCGCTTCTGTGATCTGCACGCAATAGCAATTGGCAGGTCAGCCCTGTCCCCCTGACCGCCAACTCGAGAATGCGATGCTGTGGTGGCGTCAAACAACACCTGTCCCTTCTCCACCCGCAAATTAAAGGAAACTTGTTTCTCCGTTGCCTTTTTGGACTCGCGAGTTCCCCACACACATGCAGTACTCGTCTGCACGTGAACCAGGTCCGTTAGCTCATCCGTTCTGGGCACGAGCATCAGCCCCAAGCCGTTATCACCTTCTTACTGATCACGTTTTAGTGTACATAGACTAACTAAGAATTATGGCTGCGGGAGGTTTTTTATGTCCTTTGTCTACGTCCCGAACAAGAATGACGTGTCATTGCGAAGGGCTGACCTTGAACGGCACCTCTTCTGCTCTTACTTGGTGCTGATTATTGCATTCAAATTTTCTTCTGTCGAATTTCCTCAAAGGGGTAAGTCCTCATGCTACTCAACCAGCCTCCGGCATGTCAGATGACAGGCAACATTTCGGAATCGGTGTCTGTCTTATCCCCACAAACTGTTGCCATCATTCATCTGAATGAAGTCATCTTGACTTCACACCAGTCGGGAGATATCTCAGCTTCTTGCGCTGAAACTTGACAAGAGCGACATTTACGAATCGAAAGTCAGGGAGACAGAACAATCCCTACCGTGGCATAAGAAATCACACAATGTATTGCGAGCAACTTCTGAGTAGTAGTGATCATCTGCGCATCCAGCAGCCGCTATCTTCATTGAGGGACCAGTCCGTCAAGACCATCACGTCTGCAGCCCATCACACCCAAGATGAGTCACCAAAGAGGTGCAATGGGTGCGTACGTCCAACTACGTGTAGAGTCATGCCGAAACAGTGGTGCTGTCTTGCAGGATTCAAGCGAGTTCGAGCAAGAACGATCGGGGCTCCGAGTACGCTGCCAGAAACTCACTGTGTGACACGTCAGTGGCGCGCGCTGCCCCTGCTTTCCCTCTATCCCTGCCTCATCTTCGTCCTACCTTGCCCGGCATTGTAGGCTGCTGCCCACGGACACGCCGGGCTGGCTGATGGAAACGTCTCAGCCGCATCAAGGCATGCTGGAAATTCCACCAGAGCAGACTAAAGGCGCATAGCATTTCATTTTTCCTTCTAGACACGCTCCTATCCAACCTGGAACCAACCCCGCCAGCAGACGTCAGCCGGAGGGGGGGGGGCCTTGCGCGGTTTCTGGTTTTCCTTGCGACGGGCTGCACTGCAGATACGCCGGACCAAGACGGGGGTCGGATGAGTTCATGGTACGCATCTGTCGGACTGCGCCGAATCCGCGCCATCCGATATCTGCTTTCTTACGTAGGGGGATGTGGCAGACGTAGGCCGTCACACCTCGTCAGCCATTGAGCCTAATTCCATCACCAGCTGATTGCCTGGCTCAGACAGTCAACTTATGTATCAGAAAGGCTAGATAGAGTGAGGAGGACGTTTTTGGATCCAGCCTCGCAGAAACTCAGCGCATTCCTCCATATGATGAATATAACACGCTTGAATCTATCGCAACGCGCTTCGAGTTGTGGCCTTGAAGGTTGCCAACTGCCGGGAAAACTTTCGAGTTGCAATGGTGCACTCTTAGTGTGGCACTCTCCCCGATGCGAGATCGGGACCGTCCTCACAGAAAACCGGGTATGCGAAGTGGGGGGCGGGTCGTGCGTGGCACGTGTAGCCGGGTGGTTTCGCTTTGTCAGCCACTACGACCGCGCCCACCTCCGATCGTCTGGACATGGTCTTGGCATTAGGGAAAGGTGGGTGTGGGAGGAGAAACAGCAGTAGGTACTGCGCAATTCTGCCTTTCTGCAAACTAGTTCACATGCAAGTCACCGGTGCTCCGCCCACGGCATGGGTCGCGCAGTGGACGCCTACGTTCACGAGGGTTTACCTTTTGGATGTGCAGACTATTCTCCACCTTCGCTAATTAGATACCTGTAGAGCAACCGACTTCTTCCCTAGCTTAGACTCAGCGTCTGAAGAAGAGAATACGCGAACACATGCCTGCCCGCCTGGCTAGGTAGAGATGAAAATCTATCGATTTCGAGTTCAATTCTCTCACGTCTAATCGATACGAACCACCAGGCCGACACGAAAGAAGCTTCTAAAGTTATCTACCGGACACCGGCACACCACTCTAAAGGCCACGCAAACGGCTGCTAGCCACGGCCGAAGCAGTGGCCATTCGACTAGCGAACCCAGCACTCTGTTGTCAGAAGACGCTGACACAAGCAGTCTGTCTGCCCTGGCCGACTCCAGACGGTGATCGCACGTCGTCCCGGTGCCCTGAGAGCAGTCACATGCACTTACAGCGCTTACAATCTGGCCGGAACCTCCCTCCTTCCCCCCTCCTCCCACCCCCACTCCACCGGCCTCAACACGCTGGCTCCGTCATGCGGACGGCGTAGGAACATGTAATCTAACTAACCCTGCCCCTGAGACGCGTTTATATCCTGTCCACAATTAGAAAGACCATTACCCTGATGATGAGTCACCGAAAACACATGTTTGCCAACTGACTGTTCCCCAGAGTAGCAAATTTTCATACCGACACATTTAGTCTGTGCAGACTCTCAGCTCTTCCGTGAGGGAGTAGTCAGACTGCACGACTCTGTTCCCACTTAAGTTCGCCCTAATTGCCTACATACAGCTGACCAACAAATGGATCAACTTTTGTCGACTTAGATAATTCACTGAGTTCTTAAAATATTTCAGTGCCGTAACTTTAAGAAGTGAGCGGGTAGGCCGAATTTGCGATTAATGAGTCTGTGCAGACTAAGGGATCGGCGTGTTTTTCTCTCCACGGTATAACTACGCGTTCGTAATGGACATGTCATTCGGCAGAGAAGAAGGTCGGGACGGGGGAAAGACGTTGTATTGAAAAAAAATAACCGATTGAATACAAAAGCGAAACAACGGGCTGCCAGCAGTGCCTAGAGCTAACAACGGTGCGATATCGCAGGCGGTCAGTGAGATGCATGCTTGGTGCTCGACTTGCATCCTCTTCCATTTTGCAACTTGCGAGTGGATTACAAGCGTCATTCGTGGAGTGAGATATTTTAAACGGGCGCATCTTAAAGGTATGGTTGAATGGAAAAAATAAAGGGGTCCTCATGGATATACGATGGTGTACAGTAAGTGGGCTAACTAATGAAATGTCAACCGAAATGTCGAAATGCGTTATCGGTTTGACAAGATAAATTAAGTAGGGGTGTAAGGCAGGTCAGCCTGCGGCATAAATCTATAATGATCCAGTTACCTCAGGGTTTCGGCTTTCGAAAAAGCTTGTTTCGGTCTTCATGCAAGAACTACACTCTGCAAAAAGTGACTACGTAATTAGCATGCAATTTTCTCGTTGATTTTTGATGCCCTTGAAAATATAATTATATTTCATGCAAAAAATGCAAAAATTATTCATTATTTTACTCATTCGATAGAAAATCACGTCTTCTTCCAATTTTATATCATAAAGAAGAGTATAATTCGGTTTCTAAAAACTTTTCAAGTTCCCGAATAATTTTTAACTCGACCTGCTGTTACACTCGCATTCAGGGTTTCAAAACTAACAGCCGTATATTTTCCCCGTACGGTAAACAATGCATTTCTTTACGGTATTAAGAGGAGACCAAATGGGGTTCATAAAATTAAGCAGTGGATTTGAGCAATATTGTTAACTTTTCAAGCTACAGTTGTACATGTAGATACATGACGTTTTATGAATGGCCATTTCACGGTACTAAAAAATCTCACAATTGCAAACTCTTTTGAAACCGAATTATACCCTTCTTTCGAGTATAATAATGGAAGAAAACTTGATTTTATGCCGAATAAGTAAAACAATGAATATTTTTTGCCTCTTTTCCATGAAATATAATTGAATTTTCAAATGCATCGAAAATCAATGAGAAAATTGCATGCTACTTACGTAGTCATTTTTTGCAGAGTATAGTTCTTGCATGAAGACCGAAACAAACTCTTTCGAAAACCGAAATCCTGAGGTAACTGGATCATTGTGGATTTCTGCTGACAGCTGACTAGTTTTACAACCCTACTTAATTAATTTTTTCGAAAGGAGAACGCATTTCGAAATTTCGGTTGACATTTCGTGAGTTAGACCACCTACTGTAAACGGCGTTCTCTTCAGCCATTATTTCTTCCAGCAGGGACCGACAGATGATCTTGCTTTTGAGCGTCATTACTGGAGCGGAATAAGCGTCCCGCGAGGGCAGGTTGATGCAGGCTTCAGCTGTGTTTGAACGGTTGTCCGGCGTTCAGGAGAGAGCGGTCTTATTTTCGTTGGTGATAATGTTGATAGTTTGAATCAGACAAAGGTCCCGCGATTGAATCTATCCGTGTATTCTTAAGCATGTCGAGATCAGTTTTCAAGGATAACAACACACCGGTTTATCGACGTCGCACCGTTCACGTTTCTAGAAGCTCTCATAATGTTAGATCCTTGCAGTAGCCAACTGGTTATGTTGATCTCCACCGAATGCAGCATACATGGAATCGCGTTAGACGGACGATTCCCAAAGTGCCCGGACCGAAAAAACTTTTCCAACACAGGCCCACTCGTGTGGATGCCTGGAATATAATAAAGTAAGGACAAGTCTCATATTTCATTAACAGCATGTGGAGATTAATAGTTATTATTCTGCCGAATGAAGGGGCAACTTAGCATGATCAGATGAGGAATCTTTTTTGCCGACAGCCTATACATGTATACCCCAAATATTCCAACAGTTAACACAGATACGTCCCTTCTCTTAGCTGACGGCGTTATTGTAGGCCTTCGTCCATTGTTTTTTCTCAGCTGCTGCCTAGTGAATCTGGATGCTTGGGTGCAACACTGAGACCAAATCTCAAACACGCTTCAGTGTTCGCGCTTGCGTATTGGCTGTTTACCCCAGTGCCATGTGTTTTTACTCCCCACAGGGTGGACTACAACTGACTGGACTGCTGTGTTTCACAAAAGCACATCTGCAACTCACAAGACTCCCCAGTGCAATCTCTGCTATCCTTGAACGTCCATGCAAATTCTTCGCAGTTCCGACGTGCTAGCCTGTTACGGGGCCCCGGTACTTGCAACGATCGCTAAATGTAGGTAACTTCCTCTCACTGCAGGACGTCATTTAGACGTAGATGTGCTCACAATGCAACCCCTCCTTTTCGGCTCAGCTATGCTGTTCATTCCGTTTTTTAAAGAGACTCTGAGAAGAAACGGTGTTTTCTCTTTTAGAATGCGTCTTCCCATTCGTTCATTACTATCCTACCTTCTAAATCGCATCTGTCGTATCGTCCTCTTTTCTCTTTACGTTCGCACTCAGTGAGTAATTATGTAGACTACTACAGCTGAAATTACCTGTTGTACACTTCCCGCATCGAACAGTTGATTCATTTGCGTTTAGAAAAGGCTTATAATCGTCGTTTTCCCAGGCTACATGACTCAACCCGTAGACTAACGCATCCAAGAATACGAACAATAGTTAAAATATGCAATTTTCTGAAGGACCTTTTCAACCTAAAGACAGAAAGTGTGTTGATGGCATTTTTGATAAATAGCTCTTTGGAGAAGACTGTAGCGGCCTGGCCTCAAAATTTATCTCTGCACGTTTGGCAAACCGCCATGCCGCTTAAGTGGCACTTAGTGCAGATAAACTCATGGGCCCAAATGCACGACCCCCGCAAACCTAACCGCCGTCATCTCAGTTAATCAATATAATCGATTGACGACTTTTCCAACACGTTCGCCTCACCCACCCACGCCTCTGGTTAACTATACCTCGCCCAGTTCGTACATGCCACTTTCTAGGCAGAATAGCATTACCAACAAAGGCCAAGGGGGACTGGAATGGCCATTTCTGGCTGGTTAGCGGGGACGAGTGGGTTCCGTAACACGATCGGTGCTAGCCCCTCTGCCATTGCTAATATATCCAATCGCAACCAAAATACCAACGAGCCCGTGGCTCAATGTTTAGGACGTCTGACTTCTAGCTAACAGGTCGCGAGTTCGAGTCTCGGGGATTGCAGATCTCAGGGTTGTGTATGGCTGGTTGATGACGGCCAATACCCCTTTACAGTCTCCTTTGTCGTTGTCAACAGTGCTGTTGTGTCTATATTACGCGCAGCTACGCGGCTGCTGGTGGGGCTCTAGAGAGATCCCCAAGTCACTACGGGACGAGTAGGTTCCGTAAGGCGATCGGTGCGCACCCCTCTCCCATGCTGAATTCTCCTTAAAGCTCCTTCTCCCTGTGGAAGAAACCTAAGCTATCTTAACCGGCAGAAAACAGATTTCGTATTACGTGAACATATTGTGGCTGTATTCCCGTTAAAGTTTCCTCAGCTAGATTTGTAGCGGCACAGCAGTGAGAATGTGTGTAGTCTGTGAGCTACAATTATCAAGTCAAATCTCAGATTGGAAGGAGAAGACGGGGGGCACCAGAATGAGGGGTTTATTGCGCACAGAACCCAGAGTTGTCCTCTTAGGCGGCAGTTGCCACTGGCGAAGCTAGGGTTAGTGTTGACTGCGTCCAGTCATGCCCGAGAGTCCTTGGGACAGTGGTGGCAGCCGCTTTTGTAGGCTCGTGGGCCAAGCTCAAGTGGTGGCCAGACAGTGTGTATTGCATTTGCCAAGGGGTGGTGTCCCAGTGCCTTGTTTTGCTGGTTGCTGGGGCTGGCGCGTTCAAGGGGCGCATGAGCAGCTGCGGCTGTGCGGACGCAGGTATGCCCGAGCTGTCGGTCGTGTGACTTTAGGTCAGCGCGTCTGGAACGGCTCACTGCAAAGGGGTGAATGACCTTGAGGCAGCGAGGTCTTGACCAATGACGCCAGACCGGTCATGATGGCTGCCCGCAACAGGTACTTGACGTATACCCAAAATACTAAACGTTTTTGGTTAACTATTTGGGCCCTCATAAATCGTGCAAACTAGACCAGAATAAAGTTACTGTTTGCCAAAAAATTTCCACAACAGACATATGTGGGAGGGGTTTCATTTTTTCTGGTTGATGCTCTGCCCCCATATTACAGCCAGCCTCTCTAATTTTATTTCTCTTTCCTCACTTCAATTCCTCCATGGTACACAGTTCACTGACGCAGGAAACTACACCGACGAAAGTTAGGGAGGCTTGGACGGCTATTTCCGGCCTACTAGCGGTCGTCAGCCAGCCTTGAAGAACTCCAGGCTTGAGTGACCTCGGATTCGAACTCACATTGAACTCCAAGGCGCATCGGAATGAGTACGTAACTCAACCTGATTGTGAGCGCACCTCCACCATAATGCGCTGATGGTCGTGATGGTGTGCTGAAAAAATTGCCATTCTAGGCAACTGGACGCTTGATCCCACCCAGACAGTGGACAAAACCTTCCTGTCCCAGATACACTCCGTCCAATTTAAGGCGTTTTACTTTGTCAGCGTTGACTTGGACTGAAGACTTTTAGGGAAAATATTGCATAAATTCAACATTACTTAAGGTCAGTGCAACGGTAGGGTGTAGTACCCCAACTATCTGGAGGTAACCTGTGGACCGTGTCATACGATGAATGGTGGTAGAGGGGGTCTTACGGTTGGGGCGACGTGCAATACGAAGAGCAGGCGGAATGCAAGAAGACGCAGAAAATGAACAAATTTCTGCCGACAAAGAAACATATCCCCGAAGATATAGCTAAGCGACACCAGGACTCAAAAAGTCAAAAATTGTGACACTAGGTGGCTCCAGCGGACTGCAGGTTGACAAACCGTGCTGAAAGGAAGCGTTTGTTATATGGTCCCATCTAGACATCTTGAAGTGCCACTTCATGTCAGTGTAAGGAACTTGTCTTTGTAACCAAAGTTAAATTGCGTCGGGAAGCAGTGAGCGGTCCCAAGGTCGCAGGTGTCGACGCCTACAGCACGCCACACGGAGTGGGCGAAGCCCAATTGTGGACTGCCACAGCAACTGCCTCAGCCACCCTTTCTTCATTCACGATGCTGCGATAACAAGACGGAGTTAGGGCTGCCGAACATGAGCGCGGGAGCGGCGGCTGCTAAAATTGTGCAGCCCGTCTACGCGTGCAACACACACGCACACAGCGCAATCTCCGCCGGACATATCGGCCTTTCCGAGACCACTTCGAAACCATATGAGTGAAATTGTCACGCAAAACGTATTAGGAAGAAGTTGCCGTAGCCCGACCCCTCAGACCTGAGGAGACTCGGTTATCACGGCAATTAGAAACCTGGCAACTTGCGACTCTTAGTGCACCGTGATAGATTCAAGCTTATCAGATTCATTGTACCAAGGAATGTACTGATTTTCTGTGGAAACGGATTTTCCGTTATCTTACTCGTCCTCTCTTTCCTCTCGCCTGCGCCAGTTGCCCGTCCGAGTCCCTCTGTCAACTGCCCAATGGCTGACAGAGCCGGACCGTCGGTCTGCGCGTCCCATGCATCGCAGGTGGAATTTGATGTTTACATAGCGGTTGATCAGCGACAGTTTCCATAGAAAGAACTTAATGTCCCTGGTTTTCCTCGCTTTCCTTAATGAAAAGAAGATACGATGGTAGGGGGCGTTCACCGATCGTACTTACGGAACTCACTCGTTCCGTTCTGCCTTACGGGCTCTCTCTCTCTCGAGCCTAACCAGCAAACGTACAGCGGCACATGATATAGGCAAAATGTTATTACCGACAAAGACAAGAGAGACTGGAATGGCCATTTCTGGCCTATTCGCCGTCGTCAGCCAGTCATGCCCAACCCTGAAGTGTGAAACAATCAAGGATCGAACTCGCGACCTGTTTGTTAGAAGTCCACGCCTCTAATCGCTGGGCGACGAGCCCGTTGCCCTGTCGGTTTCGATCGGGAATATGCAATGGTAGAGGGGCCCACTGGTTAGATGCCTTGGACTTCTAACTAACGGGTTGCTAGTTCGAACCTCGGGTGTTCCACACTTCGGGGTTGGGTATGACTGGCTGACGACGGCTAATAGGCCAGAAATGGCCATTTCAGTCTCCCTTGTCTTTGTCGGTAATAACATACTGCCTGGAAAATAAGATATTCTGGCAACTTTAAACATACAGATTCATCCTAAATTAGCTGAAGAGTGAATTACCAGTGAACTACTTGCAACCTCTACTTACGACCTTGCTTCAAGCTAGTTTGAATTCCCCAAAACCGCTTCATAGTACACCATAACAATTGCCATCAGGTCATATGGGTATCTCACAAACTGGGAGGAGCGTTTGAAGTCAGTGTAAGTTTTCAGGTTTCTTTGAACTGTTAACAACTTACACCCCATGCCTGCACCTGGCGACTGACCGACTGGTGCCTGGGAGGGGAATGAGAGAGTGAGGTCGGCCTTGAGGACTGCGTCCCACAGCACTCTGGGTATATTCTTCACTGTAAACAGGCTGCCGCGCTTGTAAACTATCCCCATGCTCCAACAACCGTGGATTAGTAAGCTGTCGACTGATGGGATAACTAGGCCCTCCTCTCAGAACTGTAATGACTCCTTCGTAAAGTGGCTTCAATGGAACTCCCACCCATCTGAGAATGATGGCGCGCTTCACAGACAATGGGGTTGTCTCAGAAGTGTTCGCAGTAACCGGTGGAGTAAAGCAGGACTGCGCACTAGCCGCAACCCTCTTGAGCCTCATGTTCACCGCTATACTGATGGACGTCTACCGTGATCGGAATCATATTACCGACAGAGACAGGGGAGACTGGAATGGCCATTTCTGGCTTATTAGCCGTCGTCGTCGGCCAGTCAGGACAGGACAACGCGCTCGTGTCTCGGCAGTTAGAGGCGTTGGACTTCTAAATAACAGGTCGACAGTTCGAGCCCCGGGTGTTCCACACATCGGGGTTGGGTAGGACCGGCTGACTACGGCTAATAAGTCAAAAATTCACGCACAAGTCAGCTCCTGCGCCCCCCCCCCCCGCTGCTAAGTATATGGTGGACATTTTCGGTATCGACGACTAGACTGTTTTTAGCTTGTTTAATTAATGCATTAGTATGCCTGCAGTAAATGAGTCTGCTTCTAAAGCATAGTTACTTAAGACACGGGGATAGCGAGGGTGGGTGAAGGCAGGTTGGGGGGGAGGGGAGGAAGGTGACGAAGCGTGCGGGTCGGGCAAAAAAAGGATATGAATGGGCCAAGAGAGGCGTTGAGGAACAGGTAAACAGTGTGTGTTGGAAGGAGACTACTGAGGAAAGGCGGCGATGCCAGCAGTCTGATAAGCCAGGAAATTCTCTGATAAACGACGCCGTGATGAGTAACCGTGTTCGTAGCCTACTCTGGGTGTCCTTCCCGCGTCGCCGTCCTGTGCTCGCAAGCAGACTTCTCGCGCACACAGGCCTACAATCACCCGCCTTTCTCATCAGCTGATCATGAGAATCTACGCAAGCCCAGTCAGCCAAAACGGACAATAACTTGACCATGACTTGCCTCAACTCTAACACTCTCCCAACACACCCGCGGATTCAGCTGGCTGGCCGCTGGCAGTGCGTGTGGACCCCAAGCGAGCGTCCTTCAATGGGGGGGGGGGTTGTTTCCTTTAAATATTCTTAATCTCTTCTGTATGGAGTATTGTTCTCCTTGCCCTGCCTTCCGTCTTCTCCCTCTCAGGGTGTTTAACCTATGAGTCGTATTAACGAAACTGCATCCGTGAATTTTGTTGCCACGACAACTCTACAATATTTTTTCATTCAGCGGATTTACTTGAATTCAGCTGAAAATGAAAAAGATGTCGAATGCCGCTCGTCCCGTTTAGCCTTGGGGCCCAGTCCAGAGTCCTCACAGTACCCCATATAGCGATTAGAAGGGTTAGATGGTAGTTGGTAGCCTTCCCGGTACCGAAAACTCCCAGCTACCTGTCTTACGGGACCGGCGGTAATAGAGCTATGCGGCTGGGGCAGATGAATGGAGGCGTAAATGGCGCTTGTAGGGAATGACTGGAATTGACGTTCCTGGAAAAGTGGAAGCCTAATTTAAATAAGGTGAAAAATGCAAGGAGGGTATAGAAATAAGCATGGTTAATTAGTACGGTATGCGGAATAAATGCATCCTTGCCCCAGATTGGAAAGAATAGCAAGTGAAGGCGAACAACCAGTAGGAAGAAAGCAGTGTGTCTTAAGGTCATTCCGCAGTATGTGCGATAGTTCTCTAATCGACAGAATGGACATGAGAACACGAGAGTGAAGCAGCGGCACGCAGGACGGCATAACGCAAGCGGGGTAAGACTTTAATGCGGAAATTATGTTTGGGCGAAAGAAAAAATATGCGAATAATAGTGTATTGTCACTGTGGCAACATCTAGGATCAAAACTATGGCAGTAGTTGTTTGCTATACGTGACTGGTGTACTAAGCAATGTAAAGAGGAATTGGCACTCTGTATATGAATGTTCTGTTTGCAGAGCCCAGTCTCTTAGACGGCGAAGGAAAGCAGGACCGCAAGTGGATAGGCCGACAGATTATTCACGGATCCTGGAAATAATCCAGTCGCCCTACCTAGTGCAGTATCTTCAGCAGAAAGGACTACTGACCTGTAGGGTCTTATGTAGATGTCGAAAGGTCATGCCCTTACAAATGCTGCGACAGCACACGGATGGTTATGCCTTCAGGTAACATCTGGGTACTGTGGTATGCCCCTTAGGATAGTACCTCTAAAACGAATCATATACAGGTAACGCAGTGCGCGCATGCAATTAGAAGCATAACGAGAATCATGATGGATCATAATCCGCCTAGGACCAATCTTTTGCCCTTTACTAAAGATTTCCGTGTAGGAATGCAATACAATGAGTCTATATAGACATTTTTGCAGCGCCTCGTTCTCGGGGCGGTTAAAGTGAAGAAGAAAGTCATCCTGACAGGGCTTCTGCGCGTGCACTCCCAGACATAATGAGAACATAATCACAGAGCTTGAAATCGAGCCAGTAAGTACAATTGTAGAATCCATGGGCAGGGCTTCCAACTACCATCCTACCATTAGAAGAATATGCAGAGAGGAGGTACCGACAAAGACGGCAGAGATTGGAATGGTCGTTTCGGGCTTGTTGGCCATCGTCGTACAGCCATGCCCAGACGCAGGTTTCGATCTAAAACGCCAAAATATCAAGGAATCTGGGTTTGAAACGCAGGATGTCCAAACCCGGGGCTGGATATGCCTGTCTGATGACGGCTGATAAGCAGGAAACGGTCTCCCCAGTCCCCTCTGTCTCCATTGGTACTCTTTGCAGTATGAATACTGATCAGAAGAGGAAACGATCGCTTGAACTAGGGCTTTATTCGCCTGAAGTTTCGGATTTTCACTTGAATCCATCATCAGAGACAGTGGCAGGAAAGGGTTACTCGTGCACATGAATTTGCAGTATTTATAGGATGCAGTCGCTATGCTACCGCATACCTATAGCATTTAACCGCGCTCCCCTTCATCAAGGATTGTTGCCCGCTGGCGCGCTAATTGCTTGATGGCCGGCATGCAAGTTGTTAATTGCTGAAGTCTTACCACTCGTGTTGGATGCTGGCGTGATGATTGCCCGGCCATCTGGCTCACCGGCTTGCGCGCTGACCGAATGGTCACTTACTTTGACCAGCCTGTGCCTCAGCACGGAGTATGGAGTGGGCATGTCGTTGCACTTGTTGACAGATTGAGGTCCCGTGAACCATGACTCAAGCAACTCGCGGCTCACACGATTATCCCCTCTCGCAAGAATTTCGGCCTCATCGAACTTGAATGTGTGGCCGGGTGTCATCGAATGGGCCGCGAACTGAGGGTTGGCGTCATTTCTTCGTACCGCTGCCACGTGTCCGGCAATGCGCGGTCGGAACAGTCTTCTAGTTTCTCCGACGTAGTAGCTCTGTCCGCAATTAGCGCACCAGCGGGCAACAATCCTTGATGAAGGGGAGCGCGGGTAACTGTTATAGGTATGCGGTAGCATAGCGAGTGCATCCTATAAATACTGCAACTTCCTGTGCACTAGTCATCCTTTTCTGCCTCTGTCTCTGATGATGGGTTCAAGTGAGAATCTGAAACGTCAGGCGAATAAAGCCCTTGTTCCAGCGATCGCTTCTTCTTCTGATCAATTAGTTCCTGGAGCTCGCATCTTCGCTTGTATCGGCAGTATGAATACTGCCCAGTATGCGAGTCCCAAGGCGCAGTGGGACGAGAATGTGAGGACTCTTTCAACGAGAGGTAGCATTCCTGACTTAAAGCGACAAGACAACGGACCTTTGGTTCAGTGGTAGAACGTTGAACTACCTAAGGCCCATTGGTCAATAAATGGGGTCCGAGTCGCAGAATGTCCAAAACCTTGGTTTCAGTATGGCTGCCTGGCGAGAGCCGGAAATGTTCATCCCAATACCCCTTGCTTTTGTCGGTATTACGTCCTGGTCGTAGTCCTGTCACTTCTAAGTCCTCGCACAAAACGTGAAGTAAAGCGATTTTAATTAAATATTTGGTCCTTTGATGTCGAAATAAATGCAATAACAGTATGTATTTTGTGAAAAGTCGTCTTTCTATACCCCGAAAAATTTCGCGACAGTCCACAAACTGTCTCGGATCGTGGCATAGCATAAAAAGTCCCTCGGGGAATGTGAATTGACTAAGACAACTTATACCACAAGAGTAGGAAAATTTAGGAATGAGCTGTCTGTTGTGAGGAAGGGACCAGGAAGAATGTCACTTTTACAATACGACCCACCTCCATTTAAGTAGTGCAATTTCCTGACGGTTATCACACGAATAAAAATTGAGAAAGTTAGCCTGTGCTTGGTGGGACATCCACCGCTTAATAAAGTCTCCGCATTGGTGGAACGGGAGATTGCTTATTACACGAATTTCACTGTTCTGGCCGTTCATCGTCTTTGTGTTACTCCATAATGCAAGCGGTTGAAGGACTGCAGTGAGATTGTCCGAAATAAAGAAGTCCAACCCTTTGCAAAATAGAGTAATTCCCCAAAATAAGTAGAATATTCGGGTTATACAGTGAGTGACCGATCTCATGAAATGTTGGCTGAAATTCTAAAGGGCGTTTTCGATTAGAAACCATTACGTGGGCGCGGTTGTAGTACTGATGGTCTTGCGGCATAATCTTGTAACATTTCGGACTCGGCAGGATGTCAGCTTTGGAGTACACAGTTTTTCAATCTCCTGTAGTAACCGTACTCGGTAAAAAAATGACTACTTAAATAGCATGCATTCTTCACATTGATTTTCGACGGTCTAGCAAATTCAATAAATTTTATAGAAACCAAGAACAAAAACATACTTACTTTCAGTGAATTAATAGACAATCACGTCGTCTTTATATTTTATACTCAAGGAAGGAGCATAGTCAGGTTTAAAGAAGTTTTCTAATTGCCGAATAATTTGGAGCCCAATCAGTCGTTGCATTAGAGCTTAGTGACTACAGCCTACAAGGTGCATGAGTTCTGCGTAGAGAAAATCACATGTTTTTCTATGCCATTAAGAAGATATCATACAGAGTCCATAAAATTTTGCAGTGGATGCAGACTATCTTGTACATTTCACGAGGAGCTGTGGTAAACGGCCAGGTAGGATGCTATGTGAACGGAAATTGCGTGGTTTTAAAAATCTCATAATTAGAAACCTTTTTAAAACTAATTGTACTCCTTCCTTGAGTATAAAATATCAAGAAGAGGCGATTGTCTATTAATTGACTGAAAGAAAGCATATTTTTGCTTATGGTTTCTATAAGATATATTTAAATTTTCAAGACCATCGAAAATCGATGGGAGAAATACAAGCTACTTAAGTAGACGTTTTTTTATCAAGTACGGTTTCTATAGGAGATTGAAAAGCATAGTATTCAAAAGCTGTCATCCTGCCGAGTCCGAAATGCTACAAGATTATGTCGCAAGATCATCAGTACTGCAGCCGCGCCCAAGTAATCCTTCCTAATGGAAAACGCATTTCACACTTTCAACCAACATTTCATGAGATCAGTCACTGTCTGTACTATCCGTTGCGTTTCTGACTAAATACAGTCCAAGTACTTTAGTGTGTGAACGCTCGTGTGAAGTTTACAGAGTGGCCAATTTTGAGGTACAACTTGCAGAACTGACAGGCCTGATGGACGTTGCGTTTGTTCCGCTCGGCCACACCCCGGCAACTGCTCCCACCGGCAGGCTAAAACCGGCTTATAGTATTAGGCATGTGTGCATCTTCATCCCACGTAATCCCGCCCGCAACTCCTGCCCACTGTCCACCCCAAAGCAAAAAAGTACTACGGGGCGAGCGACAGCTATCTTGTAGGCGATCCAGGCTAATGCGGATCGTCTTCCTAGTAAGTCAAAGTTCTGACCCACGGAGGAATTCGGCAGTCGTCTGGGAGGATTAAGCAGCCTTATTTTGGGAATCACTCCCTGCCCCATCGCAAGAAAAGGGGCTAGGAGAGGTGTCCTTAACAGGTGCTGGTAAATCACGCCTTTAACAAGCCGGTGGTGACTCACGAACGAAAAACACGCGATTGAAATGGGGTATAATGCAGCTGTATCATCCCATCGCCGTGCCTATCCGACAGTTCGACTGTCGATTCCGACGATGCCCACAGTATGCTCCACATCAAGACGGGAGTAAGGACGGTGACTTGTGTGTGAATTGATTTATAGGGATAGTGGACTTACACAGCATCTACCGCACTCTCTCCTCCCCAACTCGGGTCAGAAAGACGAGGATGACTGGGGCAGCCATGCACATGAGCTGTATACCCAGCGGGAGGGAAAGCGCATCTACCGGGATTAACTGGGTGTCAGAGAACTGCCAATGCGTGCCAGGTTGCGAGGGCCATGGTTTGCTGATACTGACTTAGCACACGCTTTCAGACCTTTTGACTCCGTGCTTATTCACTGTCTGGTAGAGTGACACTGTTGCTTCTTTCGCTCTCTCTCTCTCTCTCTCTCTCTCTCTCTCAAATGGAGATCAATACAGACCTCGATCATCTACCTCTCTGTATGAGGCCATTAGACTGCATAACAGATACCTCGCGAAAAATAACCCTGTACTAGAAAAATTCAAATACGATGGCCCTCAAGTCATGCACAGGCTCGTTAAAGTGTTTCCCCAAAGACTTCAGGAACGCTAACCGTCGTCCTCTTATACAAACACAAGGGGAACAGAGAACTCTGTAGTATGCACGGCGACATCTGCTTCCGCAACGTTGGTGGCAACACCAATTAAATCCTACTTAACTACCTAGACTCGCACTTGGCGTAAGGGCTTCGCCCAGCAAGCCAATGTGGATTAAGAGAGCGTCCTGAAACCATCAACATGATCCACAAGTCAACCACAAGTCAAAAATTGAAATCAGCGTCTACACCACCTTTGTCAACCGGACAAGGGCCACCGGTACAATCAAGCGCAATGGATTTCAGCAGATCACGCTAAAAATTTGGACGCTCGAAACGTCTCACGCATGTGATCAGGCAACAACACGACTGCATGATGGAGCTTGTCAGGGGCAGTAGCGCAGTCTCAGAAGTGTTCATTGGGACAAATAGGGTGAGACAGGATTTCGTACTCGCTTCCACCTACCTCGGTCTCCTGGCCTCCGTAATGCTCATAGAAGCCTACCATGGGGAGCGGGGGGAACTCAACGTCAACAATTAGACCTACAAACAACTACTGAAAGTGCAACGCACGCAGTCAGTTATAAGGATTTCCAAGGTCAATGTCCATGACCTCCTAGTCGCAGATGGCTACGCGCTAACGAACATGATGGAAACGAACATGTGACGTGGCGTGGAATTCTTTGCCTTCGACCGCTCTGAAGTCGGATTCAGTAGCAACAGGCAGAACGTCGTTTTCATGCGTTTCCCAAGCTCGTTGAATGTGAGTGTTGACATTCAATTCATCTCCCTCAGAAAATGAGATCGCACCAATTGTCCATAGACTGACTACTGTACAGCACATTTAGTAATGTTAGTGTTTTTAAACACTTGGAACAATTCGTATATCAGACTGGATTCGAAAACTTAGCCAATTTGAAAAAAAAACTTCTGTAACTGCTTGATGTTTCCATTTTTAAATGTTTGATAGAATTCGCTTCCTTGTAACAAAACGGGGAGTTCAAAGGTTTAACACCTATGTTTCCCTCAAGAATAAACTGAAACTGAAACACATGCTAATTACAAGGAAGCCTCGGTACGTGCCAGTGGAACTGGACTCCCATCTGTGGACGAATTCGCGCACCGAGGGATTACACTTTCAAGATCAACAAAAAAGCGCCAATCAGACCCTGAAAGCCAGCTAGGCCTTCGGCAAGTTACAACACTGCCTGAAATCGTAGCAACATCCCATCAGCATGAAATGGAGGATGACCGGGACTCTTGTTCTGACAACGCTCCTTTACGGAGCAGAGATGTGGACTATTTATGAAAGCCAGACAAGCAAATGTGATCTTTTCTACACCAGACGCCTCCGCAACAGGGCGGGAAAAGTGTAAGAAAGAATTCCAAACACCTTGATTTAAAAAATAACCGGCATTCTCACTATCCACACACGGAGATTTCGACATCGTTACCAACGATTTCTACCGTGTGCGCCAAATCAGGGCGAGATCGGGGACAGTGACTTTCCCACGACTTCTCTTATAGCGAGCGTAGACTAGTGCTGCATTTATCTCACTCGTTCCTCCCTTATCCGGCTTCAATTCCAAGACAGGGTCAGAAGAAGCGGGGGCGGGACAGGTCGCAG
The DNA here is from genome assembly GCA_902702965.1 of Spirometra erinaceieuropaei. NCBI lineage: Eukaryota > Metazoa > Platyhelminthes > Cestoda > Diphyllobothriidea > Diphyllobothriidae > Spirometra > Spirometra erinaceieuropaei. The sequence continues at coordinate 71,909 of CACRXP010001022.1, forward strand.
GTGACTGTCACGGCGAAAAGCCGCACCTAGGCGTGCCACCACACGTCCTGATGCATAACATACACTGACCACAACAACATACACAACAAGAGAACAGGCAGCAGGTCAGCTCCAGATCGACGCGCTGTTCTTCTTCAACAGAAAGTTCCCCCCCCCCCCAATATTGGCATTTGTTATGGGTGCGCGTTTCCAACAACGACTGTCAGACTCCTATCTAACCCCTGTATTGACCCAGCGTATCAATCACGTGGTTTGCTCCGAGCGCAGACTGTGTCCCATTAGAAACAGATGCGGCTGCGACGGAGCGGTCACATTGAGAGGATGAGCGACGAACGTTTGTCCAAGTGACTTTTTAACGGGTTACGCATACCGACAAAAACAAGGGGAGCTGGGATGGCCCTTTATGGTCTATTAGTCGTCGCCAGATAGCTGAATTCGACCCTAGGTTTGCACGGCCTAGACCCTCAACGCGGGTTTTCGAGCCACGAATCGTCACCAAATCCAATATTCTACCATTGAGTCTGGGTCCCCTTTGTGCTGTCGATTGTTATTGGGAATATTAACTACCGTAGGTGGGCTAACTCATGAAATGTTCACCGAAATTCCTAAATGCGTTTTCGTTTCGAAAAGATTAGTTAAGTAGGGTTATAAAACTAGTCAGCCTTCAAAATTATTCTATAATGATCCAGTTACCTCACGATTCCGGCTTTCGAATGAACTTCCTTTCGACTGCATGCAAAAACTACACTCTGTAAAAATGACCAATTAGCATGCATTTTTCTCATTGATTTTCGATGCTCCCAAAAGTCCAATTATAGTTCATGGAGAACATGCATATAAATATTCAGTCTTTTGCTCATTCGGTAGATAATTACGCCTTTTTTAACATTATACGCGACGGAGAGACAAAAATTAATTTCATAAAAGTTTCTAATTGCGGGACTTTTCAATATTGTGAAATGGCAGTTCATAAATCGTAATGTCTCTGCATTTGACAACGTGGCTTGTAAAGTTAACAATATTGATCAAATCCACTGCTAAACTTTATGAAGCCTGTATGGTTCCCCTTTATTACAGTAAAGAAATGAGCGGTTTTCCGTACGCGGAAAATATACGGCTCGTAGTCTGGAAACCCTGAATCTAAGTGTAACGGCATGGCGAGTACAAAATTATTCGGGAATTAGAGAAGTTTTTTAAAGCCGAATTATGTCCCTCCTTCGAGCATAAAATTGGAAGGAGACGTAATTTTCTACCGAATGAGCAGAAGAATGAATATTTTTATGCATGTTTTCCATGAAATATGAGGTACACGGTAGACATCGTCGGCAACGACGGGCGAACCGTCATGACCCTTCTGTTTATTCGTCTGGAATTTTCACTCAACCCGTCAAAATAAACTGTCTAAAGTAACAATTTAGGAGTCAGAGCCTCTTGGCAAGGAGACAGTGTGATGATTCGTCGATATCGACCCACAGCTCGTAGTCAAGAAGTTGTACCTGCACGCGCAAACGTGTGCGTATAAGTGTAATACGTGTGGTAATAGGACTTTTAATGGCATATGAAAATTTTAGCGTCTAGAGACGCAGACCGAAATTTGATGTATGAATATCTAGGCCGAAGTCCATCAGCCACAGCGGACAACTGCGTAATATTCATTAAATGCCGACAGGCAGCTAGTAGTATATTTTTTGGCTAAGAGGATACCATACTAGCAGCACAGGTGCTATGGTATCCTCTTACTCTAAAATATGCTACTAGCTGCCTGTCGGAAGTTAAGGAATATTATGCGGTTGTCCCCTGTGGCCGATGGAATTCGGCCCAGATATTCATACAGTGCGTGACCTATCTCATGAAATGTCGGCTGAAATTCTGAAATGCGTTTTCGATTAGGAAGGATTACTTGATTGCGGTTGTGATACTGATTACCTTAAGGCATATTCTTATAACATTTCGTACTCGGCAGGATGTCGGCTTTTAAACGCACTTCTTTTCAATCTCCTGTAGGAGGCGTGCTCGGTAGAAAATGACTACTTAAGTAGCATGCACTTTTCCCATTGATTTTCGATGGTCTTGGAAATTCAAATATATTTTATAGAAACCATGAACAAGAAGATGCTTTCTTTTAATCAATCAATAGGCAATCACGTCTTCTTTATATTTTATACTTAAGGAAGGAGCATAATTAGGTTTTAAAAAAGTTTTCTAATTGCCGAAAAATTTGGAGCCTGATCATTCGTTTCATTAGCGATTAGTGATTACACTCTACAAGGTGCATGCGTTCCGCGTAAAGAAAATCCCATATTTTTCTATGCCATTAAATAGATATCATACAGGGTCCATAAAATTTTGCAATGGATGCGGAGCATGTTGTATATTTCATGAGGAGCAGTGGTAAACGGCCATGTACCATGCTATGTGAATGGACATATCGCGGTCTTAAAAAGTCTCATAATTAGAAACCTTTTTAAAACCTCATTATACTCCTTTCTTAAGAATAAAATATAAAGAAGACGTGATTCTCTATTGACTGATTGAAAGAAAGCATATTTTTGTTTGTGGTTTCTATAAAATATATTTGAATTTCCAAAACCATCGAAAATCAATGGGAAAAATGCATGCTACTTAAGTAGTCATTTTCTACCGAGCACGCCTCCTACAGGAGATTGAAAAGAAGTGCATTTTAAAGCCGACATCCTGCCGAGTCTAAAATTTTATAAGAGTATGCCTTAAGTTAATCACTATTACAACCGCGACCAAGTAATCCTTCCTAATCGAAAACGCATTTCAGAATTTCAGCCAATATTTCATGAGATAGGTCGCGCACTGTACATCAAATTTCGGTCTGTGCCTCTAGACCCTAGAATATTCTGATCTACTCCAGGTTCGCAGTTAATTTCTAAGGAAATTAAAGAGCAACAATGCACAGTAGTTTTGCTTTAGACTGTCAAGATCCTGCTCACGAAGTAGCCGGCGGTTTTAACAACCTCATACCTTTGTCAAAGTCGCTGTATTAGGCAGCACAATTCGTGTCCAGACAGACGACCATCCTATTCCCCATCAAAAGACGTGTAAAAGTGTTATCGCTACAAAATGGGGCATAAACTGTCGATGTGAAGAAGTTCAAGCGGAGAAAGCACGGATTTGGGTTACGCGCAGGCCATAACTTCATCCGGTTCATACTGTCAGGACAAGTGTGGGCATTCTGTATGGGGTCAAAGGGTCTGTAAGCGTGTGCTATGCCAGTATCAGCAAACCATGGCCCTCGCAGCCTGGTATGCGCTGGCAGTTCTCTGACACCTGGTTCCCTGCCGGCAGATGCGCGTGCGTTTCCGCTGGGTATGCACGTGATGGGCATGGCTACCTAGTCATCATCATCGTCCTTCTAAGCCCTGTTGGGGTGTTGTTGTTGTTGTTGGGGGTGAAAAATTCTGGTCAAGTTTATGTTGTGGACCAGGGGGTGTGGTGTCACGCCCAGGTGCGGGTACGACCGTGCCAGCCACCTGCGCCCTCCCCCTTGCTCCGGTCTTTTTGATTTTGTCTTGACACCGGGTCCAGGTGAGGAGTGGCGAGGAGAGAGTGTGGTAGATGCCGTGCAAGTCTGCTATCACTATAAACCAATTCACGCGCAAGTCACCGTGTCTGCCGCATCTTGGTGTGTAGCACACGATGGGCATCGTCAGAATCGACGGTCGAACTGTCAACAGTGTATGGGGTGCAATAAGTGACCTTCGCAAGAAGTGGACTTTCCTAGGATGTAGCTATAGGCGGTTTAGAAACAAACGAGTTTAAGCGTATGCTGGTCAACAGTTCATAGAATTCATCGCTGCCATGCTTAAATTTCGCTAAATTTTCGTCAAGAAAGCGGGTTGTGGCGATATATACGACTAGTCATTTCTTCAAGCCATGCCGCACGCCATCATTTTCGCAAATATTTCACAGAATTGGCAGATAACCTAGACGGTTTTTAGTTGTAGGATGAGAAGTAAGCACTTCTTGATACTTCTCACAAGCAAGCTAATGGGCTTGTGCGTGGGTGTTTGCCACTAAATGCGTCAGAAAGTTGGAACAGATAAAAACGTTATCGCATTCTGATTGGCAGCACATTTTAGCATAACTTCAATCATCAACTCAACAAGGACTTCTTCACACAAGGCGTTCCGATTGAATCCGCAGTAGCCTTAACTTAAATAAGAGATATCCACCCATTTTAGGGGAGTCGTTTGAGATCCGTACTGGAAAGATGCACGGTATCAGACAGCACGAAAGTTAGTGGAGCTTCTGTTAGAGTGACCAAATTGACGTAGTTTTGACTCTCGGGTTTTTCCGGTCTGTAGTTTTACTTGTGGGGGTGAGAAATAATTCCCTTCTTTATACATCTCGCAAGCAGACTAACCGGCTTGCGCGTGGGTGTATGCCGCTTGATGCGTCAAAAATCCGGAACAGGTAGGGCACAGTATGTTTTTTTGTGATGGACTGCGCATGTTTAGCTGCAGAGATGGCGTTTGCAGTCTATTTAAAACTTTTGATTCCGTTTCTGCGGCTGTTTGCAGACTGGGAGGTCAGCCTGTCACCCTTGCAGCCGTTTCCCATCGAGATTCATTTTTTCCAGCGACATAATTTGGCTGCCTACAACGTGTGACTCCAGCAGAAGGTGACGGCAGCCACAGATGAAAAGAAGAAAAAGGAGGAGAAGAAGAAGGGACGCGTTGTAGTCAGTAGCTGTCGTTGTTATAGTAGGTCATTGAAATTCTCTCTCCGGTAATTTTAAAATAGCGACCACGGCGTTTGTGCAAAATTATTTGTGGGCTAGTTGATGGTGTCGTTGTGACGACCAAAGCACGACCAAGGGGCATGCAGGAGTCTTGAAACCTTTGAAGGATTTATTGTGGACTCCTTAGAATCAATAGTTCCCTCTGACCTAAAGGTCAACGCATATCTTTTGAATATTGGTAGGTAAAAAAGCATGCTTTATTCTATTTTCGTCTCCCATACTTTGGCATGTGTAACTTCAACTGCCAACTCTGTAACGCACCACGGCCTGAACAGGTTGTTTAACTGGAGTGAAGGACACTTAGGCGCGGACTCAGGATGGGGACGGTGTGATGGAGCGTCAGGAAGATGCCGATGTGCTCCCCGCCCCCTTTCTCCGTTTCTGACAGGCGTATGTACAGTTCTTGTCGTTAGAAGCGAAGAGACGAGTCTCAGGAAGTAGTCTTGAAGGAAGTCTTGAGTCGTACACAGACCGGAGGCAACCATCAGGCGTCTGGTACTGAAACCGAAGGACCCGCTGCCACGGCTAGAAATGTCTGGAGTCGTTTATCGGATCTGGTGTAGTTGTGGACAAAGCAACTACGTCGGAGAAACCGGAAGACAACTCGGAACGAGAATGGCCGAACACGCTGCAGCGATGCGGAGAAATGACGCTAGCTCTCAAGTTGCGGCTCATTCGACGAGATCCGGCCACCCATTCGAATTCGACGAGGCCGAAATTCTCGCAAGAGGTGACAACCGCGTGAGCCGGGAGCTACTTGCATCATGGTTTACTGGCCCCCAGTCCATTAACAAGTGCAATGATCTTCCGCTTGCATACTCGGTGCTGAGACTTCGCCTAGGCGGAGTAATTAGACACGCGGGGAGCGCACAGGTGAACACTTTTCCCAACGCCAGGGTCGCTGCGTCAGATAGTCGAGCGATCATTACACCAACATCCAACGCACGCGATGAAATTGTCGACCATTAAACAATTAGCACACCTAGAGCAACGATCCCTGATGAAGGGGGGGGGGTGTGAATATTCATAGGTATGCTGTAGCATGGCGACTGCATCCTGTAAATACTGCAGCCTCTTGTGCATGAAACACCCGTATCTGCTTTTGTCCCTGATGATGGGTTCGAGCGGGAATCCAATACGCCAGGCTAATAAAGCTCTTGTCCCAGCGATCGTGTCTCCTTCTTCAAGTTATTGTCGTCCCGGATTGTCTCACGTTCTCTCTTGCCCAAAGTCGACATCCCTACGTCCCTTCACCGCAGTCGCCTCCAGTTCTGCACTGCCCACCGGTGGTCTAACGGACACGACAGAACATCCCCACTCCAGATGGGACTGTAGTATATGTAACACTCCTTTTATGTTACATTGTGTCCTCGTTACCCATTTACACGATTATTGTCTTAGAAGAATTTTCTTAGGCATACGCGACTTTTTCTGATGACCTCGGCATGTGTGTTTCGGGGGTGATGAGTACCAGCGGGTGCTTATCATCCGTGTGTGTCCACAAACGGGCCATGTGGTAGATGCGCTTGACCAACACCGGGGTCATATCGGATCCTGGCAGGCGTTATCGGATTGCGCGACATGGCAAGTGCTAACATTTCGGGCTGCGGTGGCAAACCCGATAGTTGGCAGACGGCGCGCACTCTGAGACCCCTGTCGCCCCTCCCCCCATTGTTGTTGTTGGTCAAACACGTGGTCGTCTGCTGCGTGGACCAGGCGGTGTGGAGTAGAATGCCAAGTTGCATGCTCAACCGTGCCATCCACCTACGTTCTCCTCCCCTCCGGTCTTCTTGCCTACAGTGGATGACCGATCTCATGAAATGTTGGCCGGAATTCTGGAATGAGTTTTCGATTTGGAAAGATTTCTTAGATGGGATTGTAATATTGATTAATATGCGACATAATCCTATAGGATTTTGAACTCGCCAGGATGTTGGCTTTTGAATGTACTTCTTTTGGATCTCCTGTAGAAACAGAACTCAGTAAAAAATGACTACTTAAGTAGAATTCATTTTTCGCATTGATTTTCGATGGTCTTATAAGTTCGAATATATTTAGTGGAAAACATGCGCAAAAATAAACTTTCTTTTATACGTTTGGTGGAAAATCGCGTTGTCTTCACATTTTATACTCGAAGAAACGACGTCCTTCGGTTTTAAAAAAGTTTCTAATTATGAGATTTTTATGACCGTGTGATGTCCATACGTGCAGAATCGCGCATGTCCGTTTATTAATGCTCCGCATTAAATGTACACCATGGTTCGCACCCACTACACAATTTTGTGAACTCTATATGGTATCTTCTTAAAAGGCATATAGGAGTGTATGATTTTCCTTACGCAGAAAGCATGCACCATGTAGACTGAAAGCGCTAAACTCTAATGCGACGGCTCGGTAGGCTTAAAATTATTCAGCAACTGGGAAACTTTTTCAGAACCTAAATATACACTTTCTTTGGGTATAAAGTGGGAAAAATGTGATTTTCAACCAAAAGAGTAAGTGAAAGCACATTGTTGTGCATGTTTTCTAGAAAATATGTTCGAATTTATAAGACCATCGAAAATCAATATGAAAAACGCGCGCTACTTAAGCAGTCATTTTTTACTGAGTTCGTTTCTACAGGAGGTCCATAAGAAGTGCATTTATAAAAGCCAACATCCTGGCGAGTTCAAAATACTGTAGGATTATGCCGCATATAAATCAATATTACGATCACACCTAAGAAATCTTTCCAAATCGAAAACTCATTTCAGAATTTCGGCCAACATTTCATGAGATCGCTCACGCACTGTATATCTAGACACCGGGTCCAGATGGGGGAGGAGAGAATGCGATCGATACTGTGTAATTCTACATTCACTATGAACTAATTCACGCACAAGTCACCGTCCATGCTCCGCCTTGTTGTGAAGCGCACGGTGGACATCGTCGGCAACGACGGTCGAAGTGTCATTATCCGTGTGTGTCCCAATCTCTATGTTGCCGACCGCTACAACTCACCAAAGACTTCTTCACAAATCACGCTCCCACTCGATCCGCAGTCGTCTGGATTTAAATAAGAAATCTCTAGCCGATTCGAGAGAGTGGTCTGAAATCCATAGAGGAAATATGCGCATTATTAATTGACTTTGAAAAAACTTTCGACTGGACTCCACGGGATGTACAGTAGTTTACCTATCGCATGAAATATCAACCGAAATTTTAACATTTTTGACTTCCAAAAGTTTTTCAACTCCCGAATAATTTTAATTCCAGCACGCGGTTGCAATTGAGCTTATGATTTAAAATCTCAAGGCTGTATACTTTTCGTTCGGGGAAAATCACATATTTCCCTACCATTTTAAATCGACATAATATAAAGAGACCAATAAATTTTGTGGTAAGTGTGGACCATGTTCCAGACTCCATTAGAAACAGTAATGAAAGGACAGATACGATGCTGTATAAAATTGAAATTTTTCGGTTCTGCAAAACCTTATAACGGCTTACTTCTTAAGCCGAAAGATACGCTCTCTTCAAGCATAAAATTTTTAAAAAACGTTATCTGCTACAAAGTGATACAAAAATTACTTTTGCGTGTTTGCTAAAAAACATGTGCAAATTTATAAGGGCATCGGAAAACAATGAGGAAAATACGGACTGCATATGCAATACTTTTTGCAGGCGGCAGGAAAAAGCTCACTTAAATGTCACATCCTGTCGTGACTGAAATATCTTGAAATTATGCTGTTTGAAAATTAACATTACAACTCGTTTAGCTAATCCTGTCTAATCGGAAACGCAATCGCAGAATTTCGATAAACACTTCATGAGGTAGACGAAATAAGCGAAGCCTGAAAGGCTGTGATAACCACCAAGACCATCAAAATATTAAAAAGTATTCTAGCTAAGAACCTGAGTAATTTGCAGCTCACTGGTGTCATTTGCATATGTTTCACCCGGATGTGATGGGAATGTTTTTAATTTTAATGTGTTTTAATGTTTTTAATTTTATGTGACTAGCCTCCAGATTAAATGACAGAACTATGCATTCGTAAAATACGCTTGTTATTTACGCAATATTCTTTGAGTTCCGGTTGCCATAGGGTCCAAATCCTAGCGTGTTTCAAAACAATGATAGTGCAACTAGTTAATAGTCCTTTTAGGAATGTAAGGTACTATTTGCCATAACTGCTACAACTGAAGTACCACTGAATCATTAGGGCTATCAAGCTAGCATATGCCAAAGGGCGGTCGGGGTTCACAGTGAGCCTTGCACTGACTTTTTTAGCTCAGATGAAATCAAGTCAATTTCATGTTTTTACAAACCAACCGGACTTCTTTTTTGTAGAAAGTGATCACCACACAAAAAATCGCTTCAGTGACAAGAAAGAAAGATTATGCATGATCACGACAAAACTTTGACAATATTCATGACTTCAGATCGATACTACTGTTCATGAAAAAAACCCTTTTGATGGATGGTTTAACATTGAATCAGAAAAACTTTAACAAACTTGTACTGAAAGAGTCTGTGCCACTTGTTTGGTTGAAAATTGCGCCTATTTAAAAAGAACCTACTGCGCCTCAGACAACTACTAAAGAAGATAATCCGCGACCTTATGTCCATGTTCGATAAATTCTTGCCGGGCTAATGGACTTATATCAGTGAATTATGGTCATTGCCTACTACCGCTTGTTTTTGCCCCATAATCAGCTGATCGCACTGTACCATTGATTAATTTTCGACTTCGATTAAACCTGTTTTCCTCTCTTTCTCTCTGTTGTCCTTGACTACCCAACTGCCTTTCCGTCGCCTTTAAACTTGCCATCAGTGTGGGTTGCCGCACACTCAGAAAATTCAATTATTTACTTGAAAGTAACCGCCCGATGGCGAGTCACCGAAAACTTCCGTTCACCAAGCCGTCTTCCAGGAAATCGCGAATTAAGTTTTTCTGGACCATCAAGTGTTCTGATTTGGAACCTAGTAGAGGCATTGGAAGACCCTTCTGCATCCCCAAAACCAAATATTTTGTAAGTCTGAATGTCTCCTAACGGTGAGCAGTCCAAAATGACAGTTCAGTTTTACTAAGGGAAAGGTAGGCGAACGCCTTTGAACCCCCTATCAGTTACAATAACGTCACAACAAAAAACAATACGTAAGGCAAGTTACTTCTGGTTGTGTTCTAGGTCTCACCTCCTGCACGGCAGCTCTCTGCGCCTAGCTACCTGTCGCTCAGGATACGGTCATCAGCCAAACCACTCCCTCAACTAGAGTCTGTCACGGTAGCGCACGGGCGAAGCAGTCACAGTCACGTCTACGTATCGACGACTCAAATTTCCCGTTTAGTCCGTTTCTGCAATGCCAATAGAAGCGAAGAGACGAGTCCCAGGAAGTAGTCTTGAAGAAAGAGACAGGATCGCCGGGACAAGAGATTGTTTAGCCTGACCTTTCGGATTCCTGCTCGAACCCATCATTAGAGATAAAAGCAGATGCTGGTCTTTGTAGAAGCAGTTCGATTGTCTCGATCGCCAGGTCCTGCGGAATAGAAATAAAACGAGATGTAACATCAAAAGACACCATGACCTCATTTGGATGGAGGCTTTGAGTTTCCCCAGGAATTGTGCTGACGAAGAGACCGTGGTGTCTGACTCAGCGGTCAGGAACTTGAGACGCCGGAACAGCCACTTAGCCAGTCCGTACGTTGGAATCCCTTTGAACCACATGATGGGTCGAAGAGGAGCACCGTCTTTGTGCACCTTAGGGAGGTCATAGAATCGGGCTAAAGCCGTATATTAGGGTCTCGCCATGCGTCTGTCCGTATCTGCTTTTATCTCTGATGATGGCTTCGAGCAGGAATCCGAAACGTCAGGCTAATAAAGCTCTTGTCCCAGCGATCGTGTCTCCTTCTTCGAGTTTTTGCAATGCTTTTGTGGGATTGAATTCCTTAGCAAAGCTCATACTAACACGATGCTACACACGCCTAGACCCTAGTTCCACACACTGTTTGCTGATTGTGACTCTTTCGGTTTGCAAATTACGACGAAGAGTCGCACCGCGCACCTGCCTGGACTAGCGCTTTCAGTGGCTACGCTATATCGTATATCTAGGTTCATTTGTCTCGTCTGCAGAGCTAACAAGACAGACGAGGTCATTTTAATCCAGCACTCGGTCAAATGTGGCTAGGTGGCCGCACCTGAGGTAAAAAAACCCAACCGCCTGTTATTCGAGACCGGTGGTAATAGGGCGTTTATCAAGTGGGACCGGGGAACACACAGGCGACGAGGTCAAGTAATTGCATGCATTAGAAAGGCTACTGGGAACGTGTGGTTGTAATTTGAGCGGTTGAGAAATAGTTGCCCTAACCCGCAACCGTAACCCCTAACCCTAAAACACAACCATAACCCCTAACCCTAACCTTAACCGCAGCCCCAAACCCTAACCCTGGGACATCCAACGCGAAAGTTAGAAGGAGACGACAAACCGAAAGTCAAGGAAGACCACCGACATTGGTTCAAAAGGGTAGACACGACAAAAAAGAAACAAGGCCGCCAACAGAAAACCCACCGCAACGCACAGCAACACCATGCCAACGTAATCATACCAGATCATCCATCAGGAGCGGCTGCATTACAGCATCTTACCCACCACTCTTAATGCCGTGTTCTGGCCAAGTAACTAGAACTGTGCTTGTGCTCTCATTAAACGAGGGTTTGCATCTCACGAGACGACTGCGCCAAGATGTCTCGCACAGTGGCGCCAGACTGCCTTGACGGTTGTTGGCGTTGAGTGCCTTTCATGCTCCGTAGGCATCCTATTCCCACCCCGGGGGGAGGCTTGCTTTCTGTAAACGAGTCGGCCAGCCTAAGACCTCTCCGGCCTACGGTTCCACTTGAGGGAACAGCATTTGATACAAAATGCGACACGAGAAATCTAACTGTTTCTACAATGCAGACCCCTCTCTCTCGTGCCCGATGATTCACGTGACCTGCGGGCGGACATTACCGCCCTTGAGGCCACGCCGCACGCACGGCACGAGAACTACCTCGACTGGGTCAGACTTCAATCTGATTACTAATTGACTGACCCTGCAACCTTGGGTTCTAATTTTTTGAACCTACGTCAACCTCTAGACTGTCATAGCTGTTAGGAGTTCTTTGCTGCTCGGGTTTCCCCGTCAGTTTTTTCAGCCGGAATTTTGGTCTGCAGTAAATTCCGATTATTCCCTTTACTGTTAATTACAGCGCGCATACGGTCCCACGGCAGTCACGTGCTATAAATACTGCACTCCTTGTGCCACCATCACCTTTATCTGCGAATGTCTCTGATGATGGATTCCAGTGAGAATCCGAAAGGTCAGACCAGTAAAGTTCTTGTTCCAGTGATCGCATCTTCGTCTTCTGAACTGCTACCTGGAATTCGCCTGTTCGCTTCTATCGGCATTGCCTTTACTTTCGTTCAGCGCGATTCCAAGCTGACAGAGGGGGACGGCAGAGATGCAGGTAGATTGACACAGAGCTGTTTTGGGCTTATTCTGCCTTTTTTCAGTCAGTTATGACACTGACCGTCTCTGTTATCATAGCTTAGTGGAGCTCTGTCTGACAGGTGATTGGCTGATAGTGGTCTCTTGAGGCCTCCTCGCAAACGCAGGCACTGTACGAGAACTACGTCGACTGGGTCAGACTTCAATTTCATCACTAACTGACTGACCTTGTGAACTTGGGTTCTAAATTTTTGAGCCTACGTCAACCTCTAGACTGCCATAACGGGTTTTCCCGTCAGTTTTTTTCAGCCGGAATTGTGATTTGCAGTAAATTCAAACTATTACCTTCACTTTCTTTCGGCGAGATTCCAAGCTGACAGAGGGTGACGGCAGAGATGCAGGTAGGTTTACACAGAACTGTTTCGGGCCTATCCTGTCTTTGTTCAGTCAGTTATGACACTGACCACCTCTGTTATCATAGCTTAGTGGAGCTCGGTCTGACAGGTGATTGGCTGATAGTGGTCTCGGCCACCAATTCAGACCTACTGAACACACGAGAATGTGGACCCTACCCCAGTAGCCTTACGTTAAATGCCAGGAGGACATCTATTCCCCCCCTGACCTAACCTCAATCCTACCCGTCCTGCTACCTCCTAACCATAACAGTAACACTGGCCCTAACCCCTGGAATATAGAAGACGACCTGAACTACGGATAGTCCAGACGCCCTTAACCGACCAATCAGGAAGCAGATAAACCAGTGCGCGCTAACTGATGAAATAGGAAGAGTCAATCTCATTTCCGTACATAAGGGTTACCAGTCTCTAGATGGAAAGAAATTGTTTCTGATGTATCGATTTATCATTGAATAGAGAAATTGGCAGTCTGTTTCAGTGGTTCTTCTCAGTTAACTGTCAATATTTTAGGGGATTTGTCGATTTAGGCTGTTGTCTTTCCTCGCCATCTTTCTTCCAGTTCGGATTCCAGTTCATAGTCACTTCTTGCTTGTGGTCATCGTTGAAACCACATGAGGAATCTTCATAACGAGACAGGCGCGATCGTCGAAGATTCGCAATGCTGTAATTCAGTGAGATGTACGGAGTCGGAACATGCCAGTTGACAAATTGTTGCGCACCACCGGCTGATTTGGGGTTTTTCTAATTGCATTAGTTGTCACACCAAAGCCTTCAGGGGTTGAAAATTTTGAAAGCACTGGTCCATGAGAGACATTTTTGCTTCTAGTGTACTCCTTTGATGAGAGCATTCCAGTTTCAGAATCATGCCTGCAAGATATAAGGTCAAGGCTCTTCACCAGCCGCCGACAATTATTATCTCCACCAAATATTACACACTGGCAAGTTACGTACAGTTGTCCTTTTAGAAACCCATTTTTCAGCTACTTTGAACATCTATGCAGTCTCGGAATGGATTTAAAACAGATACTTCTGTCTATCTGCCTTCATCATGGCTTGTTCCGGTTCAAGGTTATGCACAACGGATACCGAGCTTTCTCTCCCCTCCTCTCTCTCTCCCTCTCTCTCTCTCTCTCTCTCTCTCTCTCTCTCTCTCTCTCTCTGTATTTCAACTTCGTATTGGCTAGTCTCCAGTCGTGTGCCGAATGCAGAAAGAGGGTGGTAGCTGTAGCAGGCTGGGGTTTGCACCGGCAGTTTGAGCCTCTCGAACGATGATGTGTCCCGTGTGCCGCACAGCATGACAGGCGCAGAACTGTGAATCAGTTTATACTGAGAACTGACTTGCGCAGCATCTATCGCACTCCCCTCCCTCACCTGCCTGGCTTCGGTGGCAAGAAAGGGCCAAGAAGACCGGAGGAAGGATGGGGCGCAGGGGCTGGAAAATCTGCAACAGTCCGTCTGCGCGTGCCACATACGGCCTGGTTCCCACGGGCACTTACTAGATCTTCATGAATATAGCGGCTCGGATCCCAATCTGAACGAGAGCGCCTCAGAGATCACATAAAAAGGAACCATTGAATTTGACTCGCCTTCCCGACAGAATCGAGTTACTGTGCCAATTAACAACCATCAAATCCTCGACTTTCAGCTCTTCATTATAGAGTTGAACTCGTCAAATTTATTAAAGTGATAAATGGTAACGGGCTCTCACCGATCGTTCTTACGGAACTCACTCGTTCCGTTGTGCCTTATGGGCTCTCTCCCGAGCCCAACCAGCAGCTGCACAATGGCGCATGATATAGGCAGTATGCTACTACCGAAAAACACAAGGGAGACTGGAATGGTCATTTCTGGCTTATTAGCCGTCGTCAGCCAGTCATACCCAACCCCGAAGTGTGGAACATGCGAGGCTCGAACTCGCGACCTGTTAGTTGAAAGTCCACGCCTCTAACCACTGGGCCACGAGCCCGTCGCCCTGTCGGTTTCGATCGGGAATATACAATGGCAGTGGGGGGACGCTCACCGATCGTTCTTACGGAACTCACTCATTCCGTTGAGAGAAATGTGCTGAATTGCCACGGCGTTGGATTCCACAGATTCGACCACATTCTCTGTCATCCTTCTCCCATGCGTCAGTACGCTGTCCGAGTCGCCTTGCCATCCAGTGAGGGGATTGGGCGCATTTGCTGGCGTTGCACCTACACCTAGACGTGTCAACCCATCTCCCATGCGCGGAAGTTGTTATGGGATACACGGACTCCGCACAGCCTCATTAACGTGCTCCGTGACCCTAACTGACTCCCGTCATGGTTTGGAGCATCCATTGCGTGGCTCGTCGTGGGAGCAAGGCAGTTGTACCAGTTGCCTCCTTGCACAAGGTGGTTATCCCAATCTGGCCTCATCAGACGTCCAGTTCTCATCTGCGGCTGCAAATATACGTCGTCGGTGCAGTGGGCGACTTCCTGGAAGTTTGTAAAACAACAATATTGGATGCTCTGTGGGCATCAGAATAATCTGCTGCTGTTTTCGGTGATCAGGTTTCCTTTGTAAGCGCCCGCATCTCAAACTTTGAGCGGGAGAAAAGTGCTCCAGATCATTTGGCTTGCAGTCAGTGACCAATTTAATTAAATGTTATCCGAAATTCTAAATTGCGTTTTCGATTAGGTAGGATTACTTAAGCGCGGTTGTAATATTGGTTATCTTGCAGCATAATACCGTAATTTGTCAGATATATCAGGGTGTTGGATTTTAAATGCCCTTCTTTTCGGTCACCTCCAATGAGAGCACTCGGTAAAATATGACTACTAAATAGTAGGCATTTTTATATCGATCTTCGATGCCCTTATAAATTCAAATATATTTTGTAGATGACACGCATAAAAATATCGTGTCCTGCACTGATTTGGTGGCAAATCATATCTTTAAATTTTCGGCTGACGACGGCTAATAAGCCAGAAATGGCCATTTCAGTGTCCCTTGTCTTTGTCGGATAAAGGTACTCTGCCAGTAAGTCTTTCGTTTCCAGAATAATATTGAGCTCTATCTGCCGTTGCATTTGCCCTTAGGGTTTTTGTCCACTAGCTTTATACTCTCCGCGTAGTTAAAAATATTCATTCCTCTATTACATTAAACAGATACCATATACAGTAGATGTGCTAACTCATGAAATGGCAACCCAAATTTCGAAATGCGTTCTCGTTTCGAAAAGATAAATTAAGTAGTGTTGTAAAACTAATCATGATGCAGCATTAATCTATGAAGATCCAGTTACCACAGGGTGTCGGCTTTCGAAAGAACTTAGTTTCGACAGCATGCAAGATCTATACTCTGCAAAAATTACTATTTAAGTAGTATGCAATTTTCTCATTGATTTTCGATGTCCTTGAAAATTCAATTATATTTCATGGATAACATGCATAAACATATTCATTCTTCTACTTATTCGGTAGAAAATCACGTCTTCTTCCAATTTCATACTCAAAGGAAGGGTATAATTCGGTTTTAAAAAAAACTTTTTTAATTCCCGAATAATTTTGAACCCGACCTGCTGTTACACTTGCATTCAGGGTTTCCAAACTAAATATTAGCTGTATATTTTCCGTGTACGGAAAACCATGCATTTCTCTATGGTGTTAAGAGGATACCATATGAAGTTCATAAAATTAAGCAGTGGATTTGAGCAATATTTTTAACTTTACAAGCCACATTCGTAAATGCAGATACATGACGTTTCATGAACGGCCATTTAACGGTATTAAAAAATCTCAGAATTAGAAACTTTTTTAAAACCGTATTATACTCTTCGTTTGAGTATGAAATTGGAAGAAGACGTGATTTTCTACCGAATAAGTAAAAGAATGGATATATTTATGCATGTTATCCATGAACTATAATTGAATTTTCAAGGACATCGAAAATCAATGAGAAAATTGCATGCTACTTATGTAGTAATTTTTTGCAGAGTATAGATCTCGCATGCAGCCGAAAATAAGTTCGTTCGAAAGCCGACACCCTGAGGTAACTGGATAATTATAGACTTATGCTGCATCATGATTAGTTTTACAACACTACTTAATTTATCTTTTCGAACCGAGAACGCATTTCGAAATTTGGGTTGCCATTTCATGAGTTGGCACATCTGCTGTAGAGCTCATGACGTTTTGCAACAGACTGTAGACTATGCCGCAAACTCCATGAGGAGTATCGTTGAACAAACAGACACGATGTTATTGGAATGGATATTGCACAGTCATGAAAACCTCATCACAAGAAACTTTTTCAAACAGAAAGATGCCCTTCCTTTGGGGATAAATTTGGAGAAGTCAGGATTTGCTATCAAAAGAGCGCAATAAAAAATATTTTTATGCATATGCTGTACAAAATATATTCAAATTTGCAGGGGCATCGAAAATCAATGGAAAAATGGTCTACTATATAAATAGACATTTTTGCCGACAGCGGTCACCGGGCAGCACTATGCCACGAGATATTCGGTATTATCAAGCTCCCTTAAGTAATCCTTCCAAGTCGAATAGGCATTTTACAATTTCGGCCAATATCCCATGAGGTTAGTTCGGGGAGGTAGAATCAGCTGCAAGCTGAGAAGTGTGTAAGGTCATCGGAAACCGATGGAATGAGGAAATACCCCTTGTCCCTCATACAATAGAAGCAGTAATTTAAAAAATTCGCAGCCGGCAACTTAAGATAATCTGAAACAAATGTTAAATGTTATAGGCCCGCAAGGAAAGCAGATACTTTAACAGAAATGATATGTTCCCGTGGCACCTCGTCGGGAACTCACCAATCCCATCAGAGAGAGCATGCTTAAGAAGGAAAAACCGCTTAAAGGAGTACTGATGAAAACAAAGCACACCAGAAGCAGCTATTTCTGGCTTATAAGGCGTCGCCAGCCAGTCATACATAAACCCAGATGTGGATCACCTGAAATTTGAACCCGAGATCTTTGATCATTCGGTGTGACAGTCTACCATTGAGCCATAAGTCCGTTTTATTAGCGGTTGTGATCGGAAATACTAATTATGATAGATGAGCGCTCACCGATCGGGCCACGGAACGTGCCCGTCCCGTTGTCCTTTGGGGATCAAACTAGAACCCTCACAGGCAATTGAACAGCGACTAGTGGTATAGGCTCTTTGATCATTGAGCGTTAAGTGGTCCAGCATTCTAAGATTTAGCCACGAGCTCATTGCGCTGTCGGATGAGATCGGAAATGCTGTGTGTGGTAGGGTGTGGTTGGCTGGCAACGTCTAATAGGCCCTAAATGCCGTCTCAATCTCCCTTCTCTTCCTCGGTACTGCCTTCGAGGGCTCCGGACTGAGTCACAAGGGATAACACGACAATCCTCTCCTGTTACCTGATCGGTGACTGTCCTCCCATTACAGAGTTCGTTGAGGTGGGATGAGGTCTAATAAAAATAGAGCCTAGTCTAGGGCCACGTCATTTATACCCAACCATTAGCTTGCATATATCTGTCTATGCGACTGGTGTCTCTTTGCCAGCTTCATTGGTCCCTGCAGATAAAAATTTTTCCCGGTCTGACACGAAATATGGCACAGAGTCACTTGAAACACTGGAGTGGAACCTTGCATAAAATTGATCGTGGTGTTCTTTGATCTATATGTAAATATATGAAACAAAAGTCGAATTTGCGCGGAATGCTTGCTTTAATGCATAAAATACACCGTTGGAAGATGGATTGGAGGGAGTGCGCATATCTGCGCCCTACTTTATTACATAATAAGGATTGGTAGAAAGAGCATCAGTTAGGTGGCACTGTTGAAAAGTCAGTTTTATTTTATATACCGAGTGGGACACAACATCTTCGATGTATAAAATTGTAAATTTAATTTTTTGAGACAAGAATCAGAGTATTATTTTTAGATGTCATCCGCAGTTTCTATAACCTAGCTTGCGAAAATGAAATATTCCAGGCATGTTATATGCATTTTATGCTTCCTTAGTCATCCCTTTCTGGATAGTGTCACTCAAGTATGTAGCGAGCCTTGAACATATGCATAACAGAAATGGGGGTTCAACATTTGCATGAATCGTTGGAGATGTTCGACATCCAAATGTTCCACGTCAAAGACTGTTTTAAAAGCATCACCTGACAGCTCGACCGTCAGTCCTGACGACATCCACCTTGTGCTACACAGCAAGGTGCAGCAGGCACGGAGACTTGCGCGTGATTCGGCTTCTATTGATAGTAGACTTGCGCAGCATCTACCGCACTCTCTCCTCCGCATTCCCCACCTGTGCCAGGCGTCAAGACAAGAGGCGGGGGAGGACGCAGATGGTTGGCATGGCCGGACACGCACCTAGGCCTGCCACTACACCCCCAAGTCTACAACATACACCTGCCCAGAATTTTTCACCCCCAACAACAACAACAACAACAACGCCCCAACAGGGGTCATAAGAACAAGGATGACTGGGCAGCCATGCCCACCACCTGTATACCCAGCGGGAGCGTAAGCGCATCTGCCGGAAGGGAACCAGGTGTCAGGGAACTGCCAGCGCATACCAGGCTGCGAGGGTCGCGCCTCTGATACAGTTCCGCTGTCTGTGACGCGCTCCATCATGCCGTCGTGGAGTTGACGCACCATCTGAATGAATCGTTCGGGACAGCCGAATCTCTGCGTGATCATCCACCGTCCATCACGATTCACCGTGTCGAAGGCTTTCGTCAGATCCACGAAGGTAAAGTACACGTGGATACGCATCTCCTGGCACTTCGCCTGAAGTTGACGGGCGGCGAAGATCATGTCCGTTCTCCCACGATGATGGCAGATCATACGTTGGCCGGAATCAACAATATGCACGAGAATAGCGATGATTGTGTCCGTGGTCCCACGATGAGGACGGAAGCCGCACTGGCTTTCCGGCAGAAGACCCTGTTTTAGGCGGTTGTTCAGACGGTTGAGAGAGGATGCGATCAAAGAGTTTCCCGGCGATGTTCGGCAAGGAGATACCGCAGTGGTTGTCGCAGATTTGGCAGTTTGCTTTCCGCTCATATAGATGCACGATTGTGGTGTCCTTGAAATCCCGCGGGACACCTCCTGGACGTAAAAAATCCCGAAAGAGCGCCGCCATATTGTCCATAAGTTGGGGGCCACCGTGTTTGTAGATCTCAGCAGGGATCGCGTCCGATCAGGGCGCTTTCCCACTGAAGAGTTCCTGCACGGTTCTGATAGTTTCGTGTACAGAGGGCGGGAGGCCGAGGTCGACGTTGGTCTCCACTTGAGGCAGGCGGACGATAGCCGTATCGAAGATGGCGGAGGGGCAGTTGAGGAAACCTCGGAAGTGCTTTGCTCATCACCGTAAAATTCGTGTCTTCTCGGGGAGTATGGTACTGCCGTTGACGCTAAGAAGAGGTGCAGTGCCTTCGGTTGGCGGACCGTAGACAGCTTTGATCTCGGAGAAGAAATTCTTCCATTCGTTGAGATCTGCGTAACCTTGGATCTCCTCGGCCATTGCGAGCCGTCCAGGCGTCCTGCATTTCCCGCAGCCGCTGTTGCACAATGTGGCGACCACGGTAGGATACTGCTTTGTTGTCGTTAGTGGGACGACTGACGTAGGCTTTGTGCAGTCGATTCTTCTCGGCGAGCAGGTTGTTGATGGCGGCATCGCTGTCATCGAACCAGTCCTGGTGTTGCCGACTTGCGCAACCGAGGACAGACGGGACCGTCGACTGGACTGTGTCCCGCACTTGACACCATCCGTTCGCCACGGAGGCGTTCTCGTCAGCGGCGGCGGCGGCGGCGGCGGCGGCGGCGGCGGCGGCGGCGGCGGCGGCGGCGGCGGCGGCGGCAGTGACTGGAAGGTTGTCTAGCCGTTGAGCTAGCTCATTGTTGAAGTGGAGCTGGTGAGGATGCAAGGGCAACAAGTCAGTATTCAACTTACCTCGGGATCGCTTACCTTGAGGTCTCCTGCAAGGCTCTAGGCGAATCCGCATCTCGGAGATGACGAGGCGATGGTCGGTTTACTCGTCGGCGCCCGGAATCGCCTTTGTCACCAGCACGTCCCGCCGGTCTTGCCTCCGCACGAGGACATAGTCCAGCAGGCGCCACTGGCGCGACCGAGGATGCATCCAGGTGGCCTTATCTCGCTCTGGCAGACAGAAGAAGGTTATTGACAGGATGAGGCGGTGTTTTGCGCAGGTTCGTAGAAGGAGCAGACCATTGTCATTGGAACCGTTGAGACCATGGGTCTGTACACAGACCGGAGGCCACCAGGAGGCGTCAGGTGATGAGACCAAAAGACCCACTGCCACGGCAAGAAACATCTGGAGTCGTTTACCGGATCTGGTGCAGTTTCGGACAAAGCAACTACGTCGGAGAAACTGGAAGACTGCTCCGAACGCGAATTGCCGAACACGCGGCAGCGGTACGGAGAAATGACGCCAACTCTCAGGTCGCGGCCCATTCGACGAGACCCGGCCATACATTCAAGTTAGATGAGGCCGAAATTCTCGCGAAAGGGGATAATCGCGTGAGCCGCGAGTTGCTTGAGTCATGGTTCACGGGACCTCAGTCTATTAACGAGTGCAACGACATCCCCATTCAATATTCCGTGCTGAGGCATAGACTGGCCACTCGGTGAGCGCGCAAGCCGGTGAGCCAGATGGTCGGGCAACCATCACGCCAGCATCCAACACGGGTGATGAGATGTCAGCAATTAACAACTTGCATGCCGGCCATCAAGCAATTAGCGCACCAGCGGGCAACAATCCTTGATGAAGGGAGCACGGTTAATTGCTGTAGGTATGCGGTAGCATGGCGACCGCCTCCTATAAATACTGCGACTTCCTGTACACGAGCCACCCTTTTCTGCAACTGTCTCTGATTATGGATTTACGAGAGAATCCGAAACGTCAGGTGAATAAAGCCATTGTTCCAGCGATCGCTTCACCTGCGAGCAAACAAGGGACCTACTACAACCGTTACGTGGACCCAACGCTGGACACCCCTGCAATCTAAAAGCGTCACCCACAAATAAGGTCGCGAGTGTGTTCAACGCTCGTGTTGGTTAAGATCTCCGATCGAAGTGTATATTAACATAATATAAAGGTAATTTTGGAAAATTTTGCTACCATATAAGCAATTATGCTTCCGCTTAAGCAGTGGGTTTTTTTCGCAAGTGCTGCTTAGATATTTGGGTCATCTTGAGACTCCTTGGTGTGCATCCTCTTGGGGAAATTTCGAAGATCTCGTTCGCTGAAATTTACCCCACACCAAATTCCTGTTTGAAGGCGCCAAAAGACTGGTTTCGAGTACGGAGTGTTAATCTTGTTTTCCGAGAAAAATACGAAAACTCAAAGCCTCCTTCTACTCTTGGTCAAAAATACCTGCCGGAAACCGGAACGGCCTCGTCGGGGGGGGGGGAGGAGGGGTGAACAGAAGAATTTTTTGTTATTGACTGTCGACGTCAGTTAGGCTAAGAAAATTCAGCGTGCTTTCAACTGGAAAATAGTATTAGGTGAGGTTAAGAACCAACTAGCTGGTGGTAAAATCCACAGTCAGTTTGTAAGCAAAAGGTTGGTGACTTTTGACTAAACGTATTTTAAGCTACTCGGGTGAATTTCATTCGAAAATGGCCCTAACATAACGAGGTCATTTTTTACTGACTTTCGACTCAAAAACTTCGCCGGTGTACACGTCTGGGCAAATAAAGCACTTTGTCAACGAAATGTCGTGGCTAGGACATACCCACTTATTTAAGGGGACGAACTACTAACCCGTGCATGGGTAGCGGTACGAATTAATCCAAGCCGTCGTTTGTGAATAGGGCCAAAAGATCTGCCATGCCGACACGGAGGGCTTGAACACTTCATCCGGGACGAAAGTGCGAAGTATTTGCTTAGGCGTCGAATCGATAGCGCACTGAGCAGACCCACTTGCACGGCGTACGCATCGCGTACCCTTGAAATGACTCATTTCACGTAGTCGTGGCATGTCCTTATCGATCGACACGATTACCTCCATGCTTCCTCTAGAGTGCGACCGGTGCTTGAATCGTTCAGCCAGTAATCTGCCGACCTTCCCATGTTCATTGAATGCAGGAGCTCTGACAAGGACATGTGAATGAGAAGACCGTTCATAAATGGATAAGGTGAAACAAGAAAGCTACAGATTATGATCAACCTCGAGAAAACGGACGCCGAAAATAACAAATAAAGGAGGATATGGGTTGTTTACCGGAACAACGGAGGCCAGTTAGTTTGCTTGGCGACCTGTGGTGCAGAAACTCCGTCGGTTTTCAGCATCGATACGCACATTGAGACATCGTTTGAACGAAAGGGGTGTACGATCAGGGCGTGCCGTTTGGGTTCGACCTAGGAAAGAGATTTGTGGAAGACGAAGGTTTGAATGCGCAATGACTCGACTCATTTGGCTTCAGTCGATGTGGTGTCGAAGTATTTGGACTGACGATGCTGAGATGGAAGCGTGCGTGTCGGGTGGGGACAAACATCAGTTCGTCTGCAATTTACTTACTTCACCTTTTCGTCCGGACTCATAAGAATTACGTTCATAGACTGGGTGTTGTCTAGCCAAACCGTCTCTACTGCCCTCATTACCCTCGCACATTCAGCCACCGCATAGGCTTGTTAGGTCACATGAGCATTCATGAAAACCTGCGGTAGACAACCCCCGGCCATATCACACAATCACACATTCCTCCGCCGGCAACTGCACCACACAACGGTGTCAGCCATCACCGCACAACGCAAGGACTCAATTGCCACCTGCCACGCATATGGGGATCGTGAGTTTCGGCTCCGTCACCATGCGGTTCCTCTGATCCATGTGTGATCTGAATCCAAGACTATCACGGTGCGTCAAGTGTCGTAGCTTGGAAGGCTGCTGACTGACAACCCAACTCAGTGCCAATAGAAGCGAAGAGACGAATCCCAGGATGTAGTCTTGATGAAGGAGACACGATTGCCGGGACAAGAGCTTTAGTAGCCTAACGTTTCGAATTCCTGCTCGAACTCATCATCTGCTGTTGTCTCTGATGATAGATTCGAGCAGGAATCCGAAACGTTAGGCTAATAAAGCTCTTGTCCCGGCGATCGTGTCTCCTTCTTCAAGCCCCAACTCAGTCCACGCAGTTTGTCCAGTTATGTGCATTTGTGTGAAGTGGCAGACTGGTGGGCCAAGAGCCCGGCTGAAACGGTTCCCGCTTAATCTGACCCAGGGCACTCTCACGCATGTGAGATTTATGTGGCCCAACCCCCTTTGTGTGAAATCCTGGTGCTTTTGTGTGTGTGGGGGGGGGGTCAGGTCATGCACGTTGCGAACGCAGACAAGTTCACTGCACATGTCCATTCCCCGCTCCAGTCAAATGACCGGCTCCGACAGTGGCTGAGGTATGGGCGTGGGAAGGGAGAATGAGGTCAACGACTCAGCTCATTTTCCTCCTTACTATAAACAATCTGACGAGCCTGAAGCTATCACAATGTGCTAAAGGCCGTGGCTTGGAAGGTCGCCAACTGACGGGATAACCTGGACCTCGCAGTCGACCCGGCGTTGTGTGTGTGCTGCAGTTGTGGAGTGGCCGGCTGGTGGTCTGAGCGTCAGGCTGCAATGGCTCCTTCTTAGTGTGGCCCTTATGACACGCCCACTCCGTGGGACCCGAGCCGGGTGTGACAGCACGCCTAGGGACGGCTTCGGCCACACCAGCCTCTACCTTTTTCGTTGGTTAAAATCCTAGTCATTTGGTGTGTGTACTAGAGGGTGTGGAGTGGAGCGCCAGGGTGCGGGCTCGACTGCGCCCTCCCCCATCTCCAGTCCTCTTGACTCTGTCTTGACACAGAGCCAGGGTGGAAAGGAGGGGAGAGTGGGGTAGATGTTGCACAACTCTACTATCACTATAAACTAACTCACGTGCAAGTCACCGTGCCTGATTAACCTTAATATGGAGCGCAGGGTGGACATCGTCGGGAACGACGGTCGAAATGTCGTGTGTTTTACGGGCAGCGCTTCTCAGTCTACGACTGACTGCTTACCCGGCCATTGAAAGGTGATGGCTCAGGCTAAGTGCTGGGCTGAATGTCACCCTTAAGGATTGTGAGTGTCTGTCATGCCATGATCAGGAAACCATGGTTCTCACCGCCTGGTGTGCGCTGGCAATTCTCTGGCATCTGGCTCCCCCTCGGCAGATGCACTTGCGTTCGCGCTGGGTATACATTTCATATGCATGGCTGCCCAATCATCCACGTTTCTGTTGTTGTTGTTGTTGTTGTTGGTAAAAACACGATCAAATATTTTTTGCGGACCAGGGGGTGTGATCGTACGCCTAGGTGCGGGTCCGGTAGTGCCAGTCACCTGCGCCCTCTCTGGCCTCCGGTCTCCTTGGCTATGTCTTGACATCCGACCCAGATGGGGGGGGGGAGGAGGAGGGAGTGTGGTAGATGCTGCGCAAGTCTACTCTCACTGTGAACGAATTCACATGCAAGTCATCGTGCCTGCTATCAGCTTGCTGTCGAGCATACAGTGGACACCGACGGTTGCGACAGTCGAACTATCATCTGGCAAATCGCCCCAATGCAATGTCTGGTAGGGACAACAACGTTATCTATACCTGCCCGAGAAACGAAGGAGATACTTGAGACTCTACATTTGATTTGCGCTGGTTCTGTGGCTTGTATTGCGGTGAATATCGTCCCGATTTTCAGCACAGATGGGGGCACACCGACGCCATCGCCTCAACTGCCCGCATCATCCTCGCGTATTCAGTCATCGCATGGCTCTCTTCGGCCACACGCACCTCCACGGAAACCTGCAGCTAATTCCCGCAGATATGACGGCATCACCACACATTCCGCCATCGACACATGCACCACACATACACACGCCTCCAACACCAAACATCGCTGGCAGCCTTCACGTAGATGGAAAGCATGTTGGCATTACCGACGGAGACAAGGGAGACTGGAATGGCCATTTCTGGCTTATTGGCCGTCGTCAGCCAGTCATACCCAACCCCGAAGTGTGGAACACCCGAGGCTCGAACTCGCGACCTGTCAGTTAGAAGTCCACATCTCAAAGCAGTGGGCCACGAGCCCGTTGCCCTGTCGGTTTCGATCGGGAATATACAATGGTAGGGGGTGCTCACTGATCGTTATTACGGAACTCAATCGTTCAGTTGTGCCTTACGGGCTCTCTCTCTCGAGCCCAACCCGCAACCGGTAATGCCATTCTGCCTATATATCATGCGCCGCTTTTGTGCGGCTATTAGTTGGGCTCGAGAGAGAGAGAGAGAGCCCATAAGGCACAACGGAACGAGTGAGTTCCGTAGGAACGATCGGTGAGCGCCCCCAACCATTGGAAAGCTTTTTTCTTCGACTCCGTTCCCTTATATGGCTCCTCTGCTACTTGTAACATCCTACCAGTCTACCCCCTTGCGAATGTGTGTGGGGGCAAACGGCCTGTTCTCAGCTCTGTCAGCCACCTTTCAATTGCAGCCGACCGACTCGGACAGCTGACTGGCCCGCGGGGCAGAGAAGAATTAGCCAGGCAAACTCTCAGCTCATAATTCCTCATTATAAACAGTCTGACGCGCCCGGGATTATCACGGCACGCTAACATCCATGGCTTAGAGGGCTGCAAACGGACGGGATAAATCGGACCTCACAGTCAGCCAAGTGCGTATTTGAGTGTTGAGTGGCCGGCTGGTGGACTTAGAGCCAGACTGCAATGGCACCGTCTTAGTGGCACACACGTGGAACCCGAGCGGTTTACGCCTTATGTGTGCAATCCTGGTGTATGGGTGTGTCTGGGGGACTAGATTACACATTTGGCATGCGCGGACGAGGTCGCTGACTGTGTCATCTACTGGGCTTAGTCCCCGCACCAGACAACTGACCAGATAGGATAGTGAACTGAGATTGGGAAGAGAGAGTAGAGTTGACGGTCTCCGCGAATATTCCTCACTACAGTGCGTGACCGATCTCATGAAATGTTGGCCGAAATTCTGGAGTGCGTTTCCGATTAGGAAAGATTACTTAAGGGGGATTGTTATACTGATTATCATGCAGCATAAGCCTATAACATTTCGGACTCGCCATGATGTCGGCTTTTGAATGCACTTTTTTCGGACCTCCTGCAGAAACCACACTCGGTATAAAATGACTACTTCCTATTGATTTTCGATGGTCTTAAATATATTTTATAGAGAACATGCACAAAAATCTGCTTTCCTTTGCTCATTTGGTACAAAATCACATTGCCTTCATATTTTATGCCCAAAAAGTGTATATTTTTGTTTTAGAAAAGTTTCCAAAGTCCCGAATAATTTCCAGCCTGATCTGCCATTGCATCAGAGCTCAGCAAATTCAGTCTACAAGGTGCATTCTTTCCGCGTAAGGAAAATCATATATTCCTCCATGCTTTTAAGACGATATCATATAGGGTTCATGAAATTTTGCAATGAATCCGGACTGTGTTGTACATTTCATGAGGAGCATTAGTATACGGACATATGCGGTCTTGCATGAATGGACATCGCACGGTCTTTAAAATCTCATAATTAGAAACTTTTTTAAAAGCAAAATATACACTTTTTGGACATAAAATATGAAGACAATTTGGTTTTTTACCAAATGAGCAAACGAAAGCGGATTTTGTGCACGTTCTCTATAATATGTATTTGAGTTTATAAGACCATCGAAAATCAATAGGAAAAAATCCATGCTACGTATGTAGTCATTTTTTACCGAGTGTGCTTTCTTCAGGAGGTCATAAGTAAATGCATACAAAAGCTGACATCGTGGCGAGTCGAAAATTTTATAGGCTTATGCTGCATGATAATCAGTATAACAACCCCACTTAAGTAATCCTTCCTTATCGGAAACGCACTCCAGAATTTTGGCCAAAATTTCATGAGATCGGTCACGCTCTGTACAGACAATTTGACATGCCTGGATCTTTCACAGTGCGCTAAAAGCCGTGGCTTAGGAGTTTGCCAACAGTCGGGATCATTTGGACCTCTTTGTCAGTCCGCTATGTGATCGTGTGTAGTGGCCAACTGGTGGTAACAGTGGCTCCTTCCTAATCTGACCTCTATGGCACTCTCGCTCAGTGGGATCAGAGCCAATCTCCCACTCTTCTCTTGTGTAAAATCCTGATCAGTAAAATTTTTAGACAAGGGGGTGTGTCGGCACGGCCATCTGCGGGTCGTGCCAGTCACCTGCGTCCCCTCGCGCCTCCGGTTTGGGTGAGGAAGAAGGAGAGAGTGCTGTGGAAGCAACGCAAGTCTACTATCAGCATATCAAAAGCATGCATAAGCCACCATCCCTGCTCTCCGCTGTAGAGTACATGGTGGACATCGTCGGTAACGACGGTCACACAGTCATCAGGAGCCCTTAATTGGGAGCGCTACTGCCGAAGAACGCTACAAAACTTTGGAATGGCATATCTAACTATGACGATAAGCACGAATCGCCATCTCTTCCAGAACGAGATGAAAAGACCACTTTGTTCTCGAGAAACTCATCATCAGGCTATTTCCGTGGTCAGATTGTTTGTTGGATTTTAGCCACATTTATGGAATTCAAGACTGTATTCGTCGCAAAGTTGGAGAGCTGTTAATATAAGAATATTTTTCTTATAAAAGGTGTCGTGTTATCCTTCGACATCACCTCCCTGCACAGCACCTGGCAATCGAGGGCATAAAATCATTTCATCGGTGCAAATTTAAGAATGCCGTCCTGTCCTCGGATTCGTCCAAGTCCTCCGAGTTCAGAGATTCAATCACCAAACGTACTTCAAATTTCGTGAAACAACCTAAGAGTTAACCTAATTGGTTTACCGATTCCTGAGTTCATGGCCAAGATAGTCGTGCAGCAGCTAGTCTTCAAAAAAATAGTCAACTTTTCGGAGTCCGTTTTCGGATAATACTATCGTCGTTGACTTAGGAAGTCTGATGCTGATGTCTAAAGAACATTTCAATTTTGCTTTTTCGACCAGATTTATGAGCAGTTGTCACGTAGACCTCCAAGGTCGGCGGTAAAATCAGGATTATTGACGACGCCGGTGTAACCAATAAACAATTAATGTATGGTGGATGTTCTAACTCATGAAATGTTGGCCGAAGTTCTAAAATGTATTTTCGACTCGAAAGGATTACTTAAGTAAGATTAATCAACATGTAGCATAATGCCAAGATATTTCAGTTACTTCGGGATGCCGGCTTTTGAATACACTTCTTTCCGGCCGCCTAAAAAGACTACACCCTATAAATGTGACTACTTTTGTAGCGCGAAATTTTCGCATTGATTTCCGATGCCCATATAAATTCAAATATAGTTCATAGAAGAAAAGAATAAAAATATTCATTCTCTCACTCATTTGGTGGAGCACTATGCCTTCTTCAAATATGTATTTGAAGGAAGACTTTTCTGATTCCCGAGTAATTTTGAACCCGACCTACCGTTACACTCGCACTCAGGGTCTGCAAACTACGGGCTGTATATCTTCCGCGTACGGAAAATCACAAACTTCTGTACGGTACTAAGAGAAGAGCGTATGGGGTCTAGGAAATTTAGCAGTGGATTTGAGCCATATTGTAAGTTTTACAGGTAACAACAGTAAATACAGAGGCACGATGTTTTATGAATGGACATTGCATAGTTTTAAAAAATCTTATAATAGGAAACTTTTCTAAAACCGAATTTTACCCTTTCTCCAAGTATACTGTTCAAAGAAGACATAATTTTCTACCAGATGGGCAAAAATGAATATATTAATGCATGTCTCTATGAAATAAGTTTGAATTTATAATGGCATCAACAATCAATGCGAAAAATGCATACATCATAAGTAGTCATTTTTTACAGAGTGTACATTCTACAGGCGGCCGAAAAGAAGCTCATTCAAAGGCTGACATCCTGACGTAACTGAATTATTATGGGATTATGCTGCAGGTTGGTTAATATTGTAACCCTACTTAGGTAATCTTTTCGAGTCGAAAACGCATTTCAGAATTTCAGCTAACATCTCATGAGAAAGCACATCTTCTGTAACAACTGCGGTCAGTGCTATAAATGCGGAAGCTACCAATTTTAGTGGGAACTTTGTTGCGTAACTACGCCCCCTTGGGGTGTGTTTGAGGGTGGACGTGTACTATTCGAGGAATAATGTACTTGTTGCAGCAAATGACTCTCCACATTCCTTTTTGTCTTATTCTTCACAGTTGTGGATTTAGTGTTTTAAAAATAGAATATTCTCATTTGGGTGCGGCTTTTGTATGATCGTTCTGAAACAGTGTGAATGCGTGCGGAGACGAAAATTACTCTCCAACCCCCACGTAGCAGCCGCTTCGGTGTCAACACTTTGCCTACAACGTTTAAAACAGGTAACTCTGAGACGCTTTTTCTCCCCCGCCCCCATGTTCATTCAGTCTCCGGTTTAAACAAAATATTCATTAACGTCAGCCAGGGAGAGGTCGCAATAACACGCCTTGCAAGCGGTCTCAGCAATCTGACGTCGACGTTTCTCTTGACAGCGTCGGCGGTAACCCCGACTGTGTGTAACGCCGCTCTCATATCTGGCTCCAGTACAAATTCATTTTGAAATGACGCCTTCATGAAGGAGTCGGCAGTCATTTGCCTTAAGCGGACTTATGGCCTTCACCGTCTCCCCTGTAAGCGTTTGGAATATACAGTAGGTGGGCTAACTCGTAAAATGTCCGCCTAAATTCCGAAATGCGTTTTCGTTTCGAAAAGATTAACTAAGTAGGGTTGTAAAGCTAGTCATCGTGCAGCATAATTTTATGATATTCCAATTACCTCAGGAGGCCTGCTTTTGAAAGAACTTCTTTCCGGCTGCATGCAGTAACATACTCTTTAAAAACGACCACTTAAGTAGCATTAATTTTTCTCATTGATTTTCGAAGTCCCAGAAAGTCCAATTATATTTCATGGAAAACATGAATAAAAATATTCATTCTTTTGATCATTTGGTACAAAATTACGTCTTCTTCCAATCTTATACTCAAAGGAAGAGTATAATTCGGTTTTCAAAAACTGTTCCAATTCCCGAATAGTCTTGATCCCGACCTGTCGTTACAATTGCATTCAGGATTTTCAAACTACAGGCCATATATTTGCTGAGTGCGGAAAACCATACATTTTTCTACGGTATTAAGAGTTCATGGGGGTTCATAAAAATTAGCAGTTAGGTTTGATCCATATTCGTTGGCATTTTGGCAGATTTTTAATAATTTATATTGACCCAACTGTGAAAAACTCGGCGCCTCGGTGGGATTCGAACCCACGCAGTAAGGGGAAGGCTTTAGCGCAGCCAACGCTCTAACCACCTGAGCTGCGCTACAGCCTTCCCCTTTCTGCGTGGGTTCGAATCCCACCGAGGCGCCGAGTTTTTCACAGTTAGGTCAATATGAATTTGATACATATGGTTAACTTTACAAGCCACATTGGTAAATGTAGACATATGACGATTTATGAACGGCCATTTCACGGTATTTAAAAGTCCCACAAACAGAAAGTTTTTAAAAGCCGAATTATGTCCCTCCTTCGAGCATGAAACTGAAAGAAGACGTAATTCTCTACCGAATAATCAAAAGAATGAATATTTTGCGCATGTTTTCCATGAAATATAATTGGACTTTTAGAGGCATCGAAGAGCAATGGGAAAAATTCATGCCTCATAAGTAG
This sequence comes from Spirometra erinaceieuropaei, assembly GCA_902702965.1. NCBI lineage: Eukaryota > Metazoa > Platyhelminthes > Cestoda > Diphyllobothriidea > Diphyllobothriidae > Spirometra > Spirometra erinaceieuropaei. The sequence continues at coordinate 103,253 of CACRXP010001022.1, forward strand.
TC